>JAKOGI010000780.1:170000-220000 GCA_029747015.1 Carnegiea gigantea | reverse complement strand
TATTGATGCTTCTTATTGAACTTGAATTGGGATCACATCGAAAGTGAAATAGTATTCAGTAATAATGGACTTTGGACTGTTCTTGAATTATTGTTCCGATGAGCTGTCTTGAACAGTGACGAAATTGCATAAATCCTGAGAGTGAGTTATAATCTTGCATAATTGCTTGTCTTGATAAGTCATCTCTTTTGATGTTGACATGTTGATGAGTCACAATAAATCATAATTGCTTTTAATTGATTGCTAGACACCCATTGATGAGTCATCATAATGGCATTTATATGTATTTGGATTGATTGCTGAATATCCCTCCTAGGGGTGTGAGATTGAGTGGTGTGGGAAATAATTGAATCCTGCAAAACATGTTAGTAATAAAACCTTTTTTTTTGAATAAACACTAGAGGTAGAAAATCTACTCAATAGTCATAGGGATCTTGAGCACAGGGACCACCCCATGGGTCATAAGTTGAATGAACTGAGGATGAGGATGAATCTGATAAAGTGGCTTTGGATATTAATAACCATTGTGTTTGTTTTTTGAGTAATTTAATCTCTTTTTGGATTCGCTGGAGTTCATCAAGCACATTGGATGAGGTAGCTTTGCCTTTATCTTTTGAAGATTCCTCTTGTTTCTTTTGGGGAGTTGATGGTGTTATTGGAATAACTTGCTGTGTTGTATGCAACATTTTTTCTTGGACAACATTTAAGGAGCAAAACTTGCTAATTGCAAATTTTTTCCACCATTTGATTTTGTATTCTCTGACAAGAGAGAAGGATGTTGGTGGTGGATAATATTGCATAAGACTGAAAGACCAACAAAAAATCCGTGGAATATCAAATTTCTTGTAGAATAGGATTTCTGTGAGATCTAGGGAATTCGTGGCAAATTTGGAATAAAATTGGAATGATTTTCTGACTTCCTCTGGCCATATATTTTGAAGATTATCATAGACAGTCCACCATTCATAAAATCATAGTGGAAATGTAATTTTAGTTCTTGTATCAAAACTGATGAATCAAGAATGATTGAATGGTCGGTAGAGAAATGTTTCATACTAAGCATTTTGATAATCAATATAGTGATATCTTGAAGGATTGAATGGAACAGAAAATGATTTGGTGGTATATGTAGTAGACTAGTCTTTTCCTGTAAGAACTTTGAGGATTCGACATTTGGAATAGGCTATAAAATTTGGATTATGTTTGTCTGGAATATGTTCAATTTCTACAGATTTAGAGTCAACAAGGATAAGTTCATGAAATTGTTGTGTTTTTAACGGGGAGTCTGGAATATAGTAACAATCTTGAAGAAAAGTAGCTTTGATAAATTTATTGAGTTCAAGAAGAGTTTGACGTTCTCGGTATTTAGTGTAGGCGACATGATTGCGTATTTATTTGGTGAAATATTTTGATAAGTCTAAAGAAGATGTTTGAGTAGAGGATGAAGGATGTTTAATTGAGGCCTGAGCATAGGTTAATGGAGAAAAATCTTCAGAAGGCAGGGTTTGGAATTGGTTCGTAATAGGCATTGAATACTGAGGATGGGTTTGAGTATTAGGTGTCATGGCATATTGCTGAGGAGTTTAAATCTTGCTTTCTTTCCTGTTGTCTTGATTCATGTTGATGGCTGAAAATAAAATATAGTTGTTGTCAGAAATGGTAAAACTCATAGTGGAAGTATTGTAAAGGAAATTTTTTTAAAAAAAACTTCTGAAAATATTTTACTCCGCATTGAATAGGTTTAGGCTATATGATTTGATATTTAGCTATGCTTGCATTGAGTGTTCTAAGATTAGTTTTCCAGTATTCTATGGTTTTTTCCAGATCATGACATTGGCACATTAATTGATAATGTTCATTTAACCATTTTATATAAAATTCATTGAAATCTGGGGGTGACCTTGATGAAATATGATTGCATAAGATAATACTTATTTTCTCTAGTCGTTGATTTATTTCTTGCAATTCCCTCTGATCATTATTGAGTCGTTTAATGACTTCAAGCCTTTCTAGTTTATACCAATATTTCGGATTGTTACATTCAATTACATTGATTTGTCTTGATATTGAGGTATTTTGTAACAAAGATAAATCTTTTTGATAAACAGGGATAATAAATTTGAATAATATTGTTGTTCCCATAATTTCTATATACACACCAATTTGATCTATTTTAAATGGATAAATTTGAGTAATGAAAGGAGTTCTAAGAATAACTTCTCGAGTTATATCTTGTACTAAAATAAATGAGTTTTTAAAACAATATCCTTAATTGCATATATAAGTATTTGATAATTTATACTTAATATGTAACGCCATACCATTAGCACTATGAAGTCGTTCTTTTGTTTTTCATAATATATAGAGGGAATTAATCCTTCTCTTATACAATTTTGATTCGGCCCACTATCTAATAGTGCAATAGTATTTAATTCAAAACTATCTTTAATTTTAAAAGTAATATGAATATACCATTTTTGAAAATTTATTTGATTAATAGTTGAAACAAATTTTTGATCAGTAGAGATATCTTCTGATTGAATGCTTAAAGAAGAAGGTTTGTTTTCTATTAATGCTAATCTTATTTCTAATTCAAGATCCTTCGTCTGCAATGAACATAAATCTTTTTGTAAATTTTTAATTTGTTCTTTTAAAATATTAATTTTAATTTTTAAGTCTTGAATATTAACTACTTTTAAAATATTTGGAATCTCACATATTTTAAATATTTTATTGATACTTATCTTATGAGGAGGTTCTAAGGAGTCTTCTTTTATTAAGGCGCTTTTGAGTTTTTGTAAATACTCTTTTCTTAATTCTGGATCTTGGATTTGATCATTAAATCCAATAAAAATTCTTTTTCACTATTATTAGTAGTTATGATATTAATACACTTATAGCATATTCTTGAAGACTCATTACTTGATAAATATTCACTTGAGTCACTTTCTAATTCATTGATATTATTGTCTTCATAATCAGAGGAGGACGATGAATTTTCTTGTTGACTAGGTGTATCTTTGAGTTCAAATAATGAAATTAATTTATTTTGAATATATATCTGGATGTTCTGCACATATTCATTTAGTTTCTTTTTAACTTTACAATTTTTTGCATAATGACCTGGTTCGCCACATTTATAATAAGTACTTGTATTATTGTTTTTCTTTTTTGTAGTAGTCTTTTTAGGACTTAATTTTTTATAATTTGGATTTCGTGTATTATATTCTTTCTTCTTATTAATTTGAGTTTTTCTTCGTTTTTTTACAGATGGAGCTTCTAACTTTGGAAGGCAAAGTGCTTCACAAAAAGAACCTAATTCTTTCCATTTAACGACTTTATCTGTTGAATATCTCGCTTGTAATTTTAATTCATTGCATAATGAAATTTCTTCTTTTTTAATAAAACTTAGTAATTGACCAAACAGAATTTGTTCGAATGGAATTGGCCATTTACCAATGACTTCACTTAATTTATTAAATATTCTTTGAGAAAAGAAAGATGGTAATCCTCAAACAAATTTTTCTTTCCAATAAGGTTGACAACAGTCTTCTCTTTTTAATAGGTCTGTTAAAAATGTATCTTTATACCAATTGTAATCTTCGAGAGTTGGACATCTTAAATTTGTTAAAAGAATATTTGTTGCAATATTAATATCTTTAGGACTTCCAAAAAAATTAGTAACAATTGTATAAATTAATGTTTCTATATTGTCGGGTTGTCCTTGAGAATTAGTGTAAGTTCTGATTCTATTGCGTTCATCCTCTTGAATATAATTCTCTCACCAACTTTTGAGTATATCAGTGAATCTAGAGGTTAATAAATCAAAAGCTTGTAAATCTGTTGCATATTTAGTTAAATAAGTTGTATAAGCAATCAACATTCTTTGAAGTGTTACAAATATTTCGTGGTCAATATGAACATCAATATCCCATTCATATATTGAATCACCAGCAAAATTTTCAGTAATTATTGTTCTAGCACTTTCAAGATGAAGATCTGGAGGAGTTTGCTTGGAATAATATGGAAGTTCATTTTTATATATTTTATTAATATTTTAAAAATCATCATCTGATTGAGATAAATTTTTTTCTAACATATTAACTGTATTGTTAGTTAAAGTTTTTGCTTCTTTTAGTTTCTCATCTATTTTTAAAATGAAAGGAGTACTAGTAATTGGTAATTCTAATTTATTTGAGCGCCTTATTTTAAATAGGGGTTTTGTAACATCATCTAAGAAGTTTGGCTTACTCTTTTCATTATCGTTAATATCTAAATTTTCTAATTTTTCAGTTAATGAATCAATTTCTTGTTTCTTAACAATTCCTTCAATTTGAGTTATATTGACTTGTTGAGACACCATATGTAATACTTGGTTTGCATAATTATTTTGATAATATACCTTTTTAATATCACTCAAAAGTACTTGACTATTTTCTGGATCATTTCTACCTATTTTGAATGGAATTGCGAGGAATATTACCTTTAGGGGTAGTTAATATAATATCTTCTAATGGAGGAGCAAAAGAGGTAACTATTTGACCATTTTTTGGTGTCCATCTTTTACCAAAATTAATATTAGTATTTATTTCTTTGACATGGAATGGGTCTGAAAGATCATAATCAGAGGCCAATATAGCCCACCAATTGAAGAGAGGGATATTTACTTTATGTCTTTTTATAAATAAATACCACTCTTGTCTAATAAATGATTATGCATTTAAATCAAAGTGTGAAAGGAACCATTCTTTTTTGGCTTTACTCTCTATTGAATTGAAATTTTATCGTAAATAATCTTTATTGATTTCAAAGGGCCTTGAAATGACATTAATCGAAGAAAACGATGGGGGTTGCATAGTTGAGTAAGTTGGTGAACCTATGGAAGAAGTAGTTTCATCTATTGGCTCAACTATTGGAGCTTTATAATAAGTTTTTTTAGCATCTTCTACTTGATTATCTTTCAAATAATCATAATTAGATGACCTAGAAGGCATTGAATATGAAGTTCGAGGGAATTCTATATTTTCTGAAAATCTTGAAGGCGAACCTTTTTCTCTACTTGAATTAAATCTTATTAGTATTCTACCATCAGACTCTTCTATTATTTGTTGAATATTCTTTTGAGCAATATTTCTTTATGGTCTAGTATTTTGAATAATAAATTCTTAGGGAATAGTAATTTCATTCCATTTTAATAACTTAGGAGTAGAAGCAGTAATATTATCTGATTCATCTTTTAATAATATGGTTTCATTTAAAGCAGGTTTTAATATACATTTTGGATTAAGTTAGGATGATAGTAATTTGAAATATACTCTGTAAGTAATAGCAAAATTTCTTGAAAGCTCGAAAAATTGAACTTTTAAATCATCTTGAATATTAGGAAGATGGATATCTAACACTAAAGCATGCATAATCCAAGGGTCATTTAAACCTATTGAACAATTTGGACAACAACTAAAACATATGGGACTATTGCAAATATTAGTTTGAATCATGGCTAATAATGAATCTTTGTAACATATTAATCTATTGTCTCTTAGGGCCATGAATATCAGACAATCTAATCCTAATCTTGTTAAAGGTTTGAGTTGAACTTGAATCATACCAAAATGAATGTATCGATATTTCTCTTTATATTTTTTAATAGCAACTTTTGAAAGTAATTTAGTAGTTTGAAATTCTTGGTCTAAACTAAATGTTTCTTCATGATCCTTTATTGAGAAAGCAGCACTGAAATCAAACTTAAATATTTGATAGATTGTTTCTATTTTTTGTTTAGGAATTTTCCAATTAGAAAAATCAATTTGACAACTAACTTTCTTGCTGTTAACCACATTAGAGTTCTTACTACTACCTAAACTAAGATGGTCTCTAAAGCAAGATGCCATCTGAGTTACGTTTGAACACACGGCTGACCAACGAACTTACCGGGGCTGATCAAAAGCTGACCAATGCTAGCAACGACTAGACAGTAACTAAATAGACAAACTTGGCTCTGAGACCAATCGGGGATAGGATCGACCTAAACGGATAGGAGTAAAGGCCTAGATGCGATATAATGCAGCAGGGGAGTGGAGTAGCAAATTGATATTATGCAAAGCATACTTTTGAAATGATGATCAAAACGAAATTGAAAATAATGGAATTGAAATGAACAAAACATATGAATAAAAACTTAGTTTTATTTAAATTAATAAAACTTGGTACAAGGATTTGAATCGAAGCACTTGGTAATACAGTACAAAAGAGATGGAGAAGGCTATTTGAGAGGAGAGTGGATCACAAGAGTGAGGTTGTGAATTGGCTGTGTAAAGCTTGTAAGGCTTGCAAAGCTCTCTAACGCATTATGATCCACTCCTACCATGTGTCGGTCTATTAGCATTAATAGAAAACAAACCTTCTTCTTCAAACGTTCAATCAGAAGATATCTCTACTGATCAACAATTTGTTTCAACTATTAATCAAATAAATTTTCAAAAACAATCGGGGGCAGGATCGACCTAGGCGGGTAGGAGTGAAGGCCTAGATGTGGGGTTAATACAGTAGGGGAGTGGAGTAGCAAATTGATGTTATACAAAGTATATTTTTGAAATGATGATGAAGATGAAATTGGAAATAATGGAATTGAAATGAACAAAACAAATGAATAAAAACCTACTTTTATTTGAATTACTAAAACTTGGTACAAGGATTTGAATCGAAGCACTTGGTAATGGAGTAGAAAGGAGATGGAGAAGGCTATTTGAGAGGAGAGTAGATTACAGGAATGAGGTTTTGAATTGGCTATATAAACCTCGTAAGGCTTGCAAGGCTTTCAGAGGCGTGCCTCTGAGTTACATTTGAACACTTTGCTACCGGGACCACCTAACACACGGCTGACCGATGGACTTATAGGGGCTGACCAACGCTAGCAACGGCTAGACACTAACCAAATAGCCAAACTTGGCTCTGATACCAATTGGGGGCAGGATTGACCTAGGCGGGTAAGAGTGAAGGCCTAGATGTGGGATTAATGCAGTAGGGGAGCGGAGTAGCAAATTGATGTTATGCAAAGTATATTTTTGAAATGATGATCAAAACGAAATTTGAAATAATGGAATTGAAATGAACAAAACAAATGAATAAAAACTAACTTTTAATTGAATTATTAAAACTTGGTACAAAGATTTGAATTGAAGCACTTGGTAATGGAGTACAAAGGAGATGGAGACGGCTATTTGAGAGGAGAGCAGATTACAGGAGCAAGGTTGTGAATTGGCTGTATCAAGCTTGCAAGGCTTGCAAGGCTTTCAAAGGCGTGCCTGATACAATGCTATAGAGTGCCTATTTATAGAATACAACATAGAATTAATTGTTTACATGTGAACGGTAAAGATTGAATAATAAAATGGAATCCTGCGTTGATAACTTCTGCCGACAATCTTGAATTATTGATGCTTCTTGTTGAACTTGGATTGGAACCACGTCAAAAGTGTAACAGTATTAAGTAATAATGGAGTTTGGACTATTCTTGAATTATTGTTCCGATGAGCTGTCTTGAACAATAACGAAATTGCATAAATCCTGATAATGAGTCATAGTCTTGCATAATTGCTTGTCTTAATAAGTCATCTCTTTTGATGTTGACATGTTGATGAGTCACAATAAATCATCATTTCAAAAATATACTTTGCGTAACATCAATTTGCTACTCTACTCCCCTGCCATATTAATCCCGTATCTAGGCCTTCACTCCTACCCACCTAGGTCGATCCTACCCCCGATTGGTATCTGAGCCAAGTTTGTCTATTTAGTTAGTGTCTAGCCGTTGCTAGCATTGGTCAGCTGTTGGTCGGCCCCGATAAATCCGTTGGTCCACCGTATGTTAGGTGGTCCCAGTGGTCTCGGTAGGATGTGCATGACTCCTAGCTGAGTGTTCAAATGTAGCTCAGATGGCCTCTTGGTTTAGAGATCATCTTAGTTTAGGTAGTAGTAAGAACTCTAATGTGGTTAATAGTAAGGAAGTCAGCTGTCAAATTGATTTTTCTAATTGGAAAATTCCAAAACAAAAAATAGAAACAATTTATCAAATAGGTAAGTTTGATTTCAATGCTGCTTTATCAATAGAGGATCATGAAGAAACATTTAGTTTAGACGAAGAATTTCAAACTATTAAATTACTTTCAAAGGTTGCTATTAAAAAATATAAAGAGAAATATCGATACATTCATTTTAGTATGATTCAAGTTGCACTTAAACCTTTAATAAGATTAGGATTAGATTGTCCGATATTCATGGCCCTAAGAGACAATAGATTAATACGTTACAAAGATTCATTATTAGTCATGATTCAAACTAATATTTACAATGGTCCCATATATTTTAATTGTTGTCCGAATTATTCAGTAGATTTAAACGACCCTTGGATTATGAATACTTTAGTGTTAGATATCCATCTTCCTAATATTCAAAATGATTTAAAAGTTCAATTTCACTAGCTTTCAACAAATTTTGCTATTACTTACAAAGTATATTTCAAATTACTATAAACCTAACTTAATCCAAAATGTATATTAAAGCCTACTTTAGACGAAACCATATTATTAAAAGTTAAATTAGATAATATTACTACTTTTACACCTAAGTTATTAAAATGGAATGAAATTACTATTGCCTAAGAATTTATTATTCAAAATACTATACCATAAAAAAATATTGCTCAAAAGAACATTCAATAAATAATAGAAGAGCCTGATAGCAAATTACTAGTAAGATGTAATTCAAGCAGAGAAAAAGGTCCACCTTCAAGATTTTCAGAAAATATGGACCTCCCTCGAACTTCATGTTCAATGCCTTCTAGGTCATCTAATTATGATTATTTGAAAGATAATCAAGTAGAAGATACTCAAAAAATTTATTTTAAAGCTCTAATAGCTGAGCCAATAGATGAAGCTACTTCTTCCGTAGGTTCATCAACTTACTCAACTATGCAACCCCTATCGTTTTCTTCAATTAATGTCATTTCAAGGCCCTTTGAAATCAATAAAGATTATTTGTGATAAAATTTCAATTCAATAGAGAATAAAGACAAAAGAGAATGGTTCCTTTCACACTTTGATTTAAATGTGCAATCATTTATTAGACAAGAGTGGTATTCATTTATAGAAAGACATAAAGTAAATGTCCCTTTCTGTAATTGGTGGGTTATATTTGCCTCTGATCATAATCTTCCAAACCCAGTCCATGTCAAAGAAATAAATACTAATATTAATTTTGCTAAAAAATAGACACCCAAAAATAGTCAAATAATTACCTCTTTTACTCCTCCATTAGAAGATATTACATTAACTACTCCTAAAGGTAATATTTCTGCAATTCCATTCAAAATAGGTAGAACTGATCCAGAAAATAGTTAAGTACTTTTGAGTGATATTAAAAAGGTATATTATCAAAATAATTATACAAACCAAGTATTACATATGGTATCTCAACAAGTCAATATGGTCTCCACTCAAATTGAAACAATTGTTAAAAAATAAGAAATTGATTCATTAACTGAAAAATTAGAAAATTTAGCTATTAGCGATACTAAAATGAATAAGCGAAACTTCTTAGATGATATTGCAAAACCCCTATTTGAAATAAGATGCTCAAATAAATTAGAACTACCAGATACTAGTACTCTTTTAATTTAAATAAGACTTTTGAGTGAATATTCATCAAGTAATGAGTCCTCAAGAATATGCTATAAGTGCATAAATATCATAACTACTAATAATAGTGAAAAAGAATTTTTATTGGATTTAATTGATCAAATCTAAGATACAAAATTAAGAAAAGAGTATTCACAAAAATTCAAAAGTATCTTAATAAAAGAAGACTCTTTAGAACCTCCTCATGAGATAAGTATCAATAACATATTTGAAACACATGAGATTCCAAATATTTTAAAAGTAGTTAATATTCAAGACTTAAAAATCAAAATTAATATTTTAAAAGAACAAATTAAAAATTTACAAAAGATTTATGTTCATTACAGACAAAAGATCTTGAATTAGAAACAAGATTAGCATTAATAGAAAACAAACCTTCTTCTTCAAATATTCAATCAGAAGATATCTCTACTGATCAACAATTTGTTTCAACTATTAATTAAATAAATTTTCAAAAATGGTATATTCATATTACTCTTAAAATTAAAGATAGCTTTGAATTAAATACTATTGCACTATTAGATAGTGGTGTAGACCAAAATTGTATAAGAGAAGGATTAATTCCCTCTATATATTATGAAAAAACAAAAGAATGGTTTCATAGTGCTAATGGTATGGCGTAATAAATTAAGTATAAATTATCAAATACTTACATATGCAATCAAGGATATTGTTTTAAAAATTTATTTATTTTAGTACGAGATATAGGTCAAGAAGTTATTCTTGGGACTCCTTTCATTACTCAAATTTATCCATTTAAAGTAGATAAAATTGGTGTGCATACAGAAATTATGGAAACAACAATATTATTTAAATTTATTACCCCTGTTTATCAAAAAGATTTATCTTTATTCCAAAATTCCTCAATATTAAAGCGAATTGATCTTCTCCATGAAGAGAAAAAACATATTCATTTTTTACAAAACGAAATTGTTTATAAAAAAATTGAAGAAAGGTTACAACAACCCTCTATCCAAAAGAAAATACATGAATTACACGAATTGTTTAAGAATGAAGTATGTTCTGACCTTTCCAATGCATTTTGGCAAAGAAAAAAACATATAATATCACTTCATTGTGAAAAAGGTTTCTCAGAAAAAAATATTCCAACTAAAGCTAGATCTATTCAAATGAATAAAGAACTCTTTGAATTTTGTAAAAAGAAATAGAAACATTATTAAAAAAGGGATTAATTAGACCATCTAAATCTCCTTGGAGCTATGCAGCATTTTATATTAATAATCAAGCAGAAAAAGAGTGAGGCATCTCTCGTTTAGTTATTAATTATAAACCATTAAACAAAGTATTACAATGCATCAGATATCCAATTCCTAATAAACGTGATCTACTCAATTGCTTATATGATGCAAAAATATTCTCAAAATTCGATATGAAAAGTGGTTTTTGGCAAATTCAAATTACAGAGGAAGATCTGTATAACACAGCATTTACAGTTTCATTTGGACAGTATGAGTGGAATGTTATGCCCTTTAGATAAATGCACCTTTAGAGTTTCAAAACATTATGAATGATATTTTCAATCCTTACATTCATTTCACAATGGTTTATATAGATGATGTCCTTGTCTATTCAAATAGTATTGACCAGCACTTTAAATATCTTCATACTTTTTTACATGTTATTAAGAAAAATGGATTAGTTATATCTACGCCTAAAATGAAATTATTTCAAACCAAAATTAGGTTTTTAGGACATGATATCTGCCAAGGTACTATACGTCCAATTGCTAGAGCAATTGAATTTGGGGATAAATTTTTCCACGAAATTAAAGATAAAACTCAATTGCAACGATTTTTGGGTTGTCTTAAATATGTGTCTGACTTTTTTTCAAATCTAAAAAAGTTCTGTGAACCTCTATGTAAACGATTACGAAAAAATTCTCCTCCTTAGTCTGAAGAACATACCAATATCGTCTGAATACTCAAACAAAAGGTCAAAGCCTTACCATGTCTCGGAATACTCGCCTCTGATTCTATCGAACAAATAGTCCGATATCATTCTGGCACTTGGAACGAAGCCCAAAAAAATTATTCAACAATTAAAAAGGAAATATTGTCAATCGTTTTATGTGTTTCAAAATTTCAAGATGATTTATTTAATAAAAAATTTCTTCTTCACATAGATTGCAAATCTGTAAAAGAAATTCTTCTAAAAGATGTTCAAAATATTGTTTCTAAACAAATATTTGCTCACTGGCAAGCTATTTTATCTGCATTTGATTTGGACATTGAATTCATTCAAGGTAAAGATAATTCTTTACCTGATTTTTTAACAAGAGAATTTTTGCAAGGATCACATCATCAACTCCGAAAACAAAGGCAAAACTATCTCATCAAATGAGCTTGATGAACTCTAATTACTCAGAAAAGAGATTAAATTACTCAAAAAATAAAAACAATCATTATTAATATCCAAAGCCACCTCATCAGATTCATCCTCATCCTCAATTCATTCAACTTATGACCCATGGGATGGTCTCTATGCTCAAGATCGCGATGATTATTAAGTAGATTTTCTACTCCTAGTGTTTATTTTTTAAAAAAAAACAAATGGTTTTATTGCTAGCGTGTTTTGCAGGATTCAATCATTTCCCACACCACTTCATCTCCAACCCCCAGGACAGATATCCAGTAATCAAGCCAAACACATCCAAAATGCCAATCAATGTATAAGGGATATCCAGCAATCAAGCCAAATACATCCAATATGCCATTATGATGACTCATCAATGTGTGTCTAGCAATAAATCAAAAGCAATTATGATTTATCGTGACTCATCAACATGTCAACATCAAAAGAGATAACTTATCAAGACAAGCAATAATGTAAGACTATGACTCATTATCAGGATATTTCGTCACTGTTCAAGACAGCTCATCAGAATAATAATTCAAGAACAGTCCAAAGTCCATTATTACTCAATACACAGTCATCCCACTGTACAAAAATAAAGGGGATATTCAAGTTTGTAATAACTTTAGGGGCATCAAGCTGCTCAGTCACACTATGAAGCTATGGGAGAGGGTGATTGAGAGAAGGTTACGAGAGGTTGTAGAGATTTCAGAGAACCAATTTGGTTTCAAGCTAGGCAGGTCGACCACTGAGGCGATCCACCTCCTCAGAGGGTTCATGGGCTTGTTCAGAGATAGAAAGGTGGATCTCCATATGGTGTTCATTGACCTAGAGAAAGCATATGATCGAGTCCCGAGGTAGGTATTGCGGAGGTATTTGGAAGAGAAAAGGGTGTCGCCCGCGTACATCCATGTAATCAAGGATATGTATTAGGGAGGGTGGACGCGTGTTAGGACACCGGGAGGGGTCTCTAACGACTTCGCTGTTAGTATGGGCCTACATCAGGGCTCCGCCCTAAGCCCGTTTATTTTCACTTTAGTTTTGGATGAACTCACGAGAGGAATCTAGGACGAGGTGCCTTGTTACATGTTATTTGTAGATGACATCGTTCTTATCGATGTGACCAGGCAAAGGGTGAATGATAGGTTGGAGAGTTGGAGGCATACGTTGGAAGTTAGGGGTTTTCGGTTGAGTAGATCAAAACAGAATACCTCCATTGCTGTTTCAGTGGTAGGATAGAAGAGGGGAGTAAGTATCTGGGCTCGATCATCCAGCAAAATGGGAACATTGACGAGGATATTAGCCGGTGGATAAGAGTGGGTTGGCAAAAGTGGAAGTCAGCATCAGGGGTACTGTGTGACAAGAGAGTGCCCCTAGGATTGAAAGGCAAAGTCTATCGGATGTTAGTTAGACCGGCTGTTCTCTATGGATCGGAGTGTTGGCCTCTAAAGAAGACGCAGGCCCAAAGGTTGATGGTAGCTGAGATGAGAATGATCAAGTGGATGTGTGGTTTTACGAGATTGGATAGAATTAGGAATGGAGTAATCAGGAGCTTAGTTGAAGTGGCCCTCATAGAGGAGAAGATGAGGGAATCGAGGCTCAGATGGTTCGGCCACGTAAAAAGGAGAAGTGTGGCCGCCCAGTGCGGAGGTACGAGATGATCGTCCCCCCCGGTGAAAAGAGAGGGAGGAGTAGACCGAAGAAGAGCCTAGAGGAAGTGGTTAGAGAGGACATGAGAGTTGCTGGTGTGACAGAGGATATGGCTCAGGATAGGAGGTTGTGGCAGGATAGGATTAAGGTCTCTGATTATAGGGGACCGGCCGCGTAGGTGGTAGTAGCTTCGGTGGGGTGGGGCGGGTAGGGTTTTGGTGTGCTTGTCTGCAGGTCGTGCTGTTCTGGGATGTGACGGCATCTAGCGCCCCTGGTCGGTTGAGGTATGTTTCTGCTCCTTGTTTATTTTGCTCTCCGGCACATTTTCTCCTCCTTGGTTTTTGGTTTGCAATCGTTTTCTCTATAAACCTTTTTCAAAAAAAAAAACTGTTTTGTGGGTCTTAAGGAATCAACCTCTCTATGGGTAGGAATACCAGTAGGGGTAAGGTTGCCTACAGCTGGATCTCCCCATACCTCACAAAAGCGGGACCCATACTGGGAGTTGTTGTTGTTGTTGTTGACTGTTTCACTTTAGACGTGGTCCGATCCAAGTTCAACAAGGAGCATCAATAATTCAAGATTATCGGCAGAAGTTATCAACGCAAGATTCCATTTTTTCAATCTTTAACGTTCACGTGTAAACAATTAATTCCATGTTGTA
The DNA here is from genome assembly GCA_029747015.1 of Carnegiea gigantea. NCBI lineage: Eukaryota > Viridiplantae > Streptophyta > Magnoliopsida > Caryophyllales > Cactaceae > Carnegiea > Carnegiea gigantea. The sequence continues at coordinate 205,621 of JAKOGI010000780.1, read as the reverse complement.
TTCTATAAATAGGTACTCCATAGTCTTGTATTAGGCACACCTTTGAACGCCTTTGAAAGCTTTGTAAGCCTTACAAGCCTTATCACAACCTCACTCCTGCAATCCACTCTCCTCTCAAATAGCCTTCTCCATCTCCCTCGTACTCCATTACCAAGTGCTTCGATTCAAATCCCTGTACCATGTTTTATTAATTCAAATAAAAGTTAGTTTTTATTCATCTGTTTTGTTCATTTAATTCCATTATTTCCAATTTCGTTTTGATCACTATTTCAAAATTGTATTTCACATAACATCAATTTGCTACTTCGCTCCCCTGCTGCATTAATCCCGCATCTAAGCCTCCACTCCTACCCGCCTAGGTCGATCCTGCCCCCAATTGTGAGGCCTCCACTCCTATCCGCCTAGGTCGATCCTGCCCCCGATTAAATTCCTAAACAAAAAATAGAAAAAATTTATCAAATAGGTAAGTTTGATTTTAATGCTACTTTATCAATAAAGGATCATGAAGAAACTTTTAGTTCAGACGAAGAATTTTAAACTATTATCTTACTTTCAAAAGGTTCTATTAAAAAATATAAAGAGAAATATAGATACATTCATTTTGGAATGATTCAAGTTACACTCAAACCTTTAACAAAATTAGGATTAGATTGTCCGAAATTCATGGCCCTAAGAGATAACAGATTAATACGTTACAAAGATTCATTATTAGCCATGATTCAAACTAATATTTTCAATGGTCCCATATATTTTAATTATTAACCAAATTATTCAGTAGATTTAAATGACCCTTGGATTATGGATACTTTAGTGTTAGATATCTATCTTCCTAATATTCAAAATGATTTAAAAGTTCAATTTCATGAGCTTTCAAGAAATTTTGCTATTACTTACATAGTATGTTTCAAATTACTATTGCCCCAACTTAATCCAAAATGTACACTAAAACCTACTTTAGATGAAATCATATTATTAAAAGTTGAATCAGATAACATTACTACTTTTACTCCTAAGTTATTCAAAATACTATTCCTCAAGAATTTGTTAATCAAAACACTAGACCACAAAGAAATATTGCTCAAAAGAATATTTAACAAATAATAGACGAGCCTGATGGTAGAATACTAATAAGATTTAATTCAAGCAGAGAACAAGGTTCGTCTTCAAGATTTTCAGAAAATATGGACCTCCCTCGAACTTCATATTCAATGCCCTCTAGGTCATCTAATTATGTTTATATGAAAGATAATTAAGTAGAATATACTAAAAGAATTTATTATAAAGCTCCAATAGCTGAGCCAATAGATGAAGCTACTTCTTTTATAGGTTCACCAACTTACTCAACTATGCAACCCCCATCGTTTTCCTCAATTAATGTCATTTCAAGGCCCTTTGATATCAATAAAGATTATTTACAACAAAATTTCAATTCAATAGGGAAAAAAGCCAAAAGAGAATGGTTCCTTTGACACTTTGATTTAAATGCACAATCATTTATTAGACGAGAGTGGTATTCATTTATGGAAAGACATAAAGTAAATGTCCCTTTCTTTATTTGGTGGGCTATATTTGCCTCTGATCATAATCTTCCAGACCCATTCCATGTCAAAGAAATAAATACTAATATTAATTTTGCTAAAAAATGGACACTAAAAACGGGTCAAGTAATTACCTTATTTACTCCTCCATTAGAAGAAATTAATTAACTACCCCTGAGGGTAATATTCCCGCAATTCCATTCAAAATAGGTAGAAATGATCTAGAAAATAGTCAAGTACTTTTGAGTGATATTAAAAAGGTATATTATCAAAATATTTATACAAACCAAGTATTACATACAGTGTCTCATCAAGTCAATATGATCTCCACTCAAATTGAAGCAATTGTTAAAAAACAAGAAATTGATTCATTAACTGAAAAATTAGAAAATTTAGATATTAACGATAATAAAAAGAACAAGCCAAATTTCTTAGATGATATTGCAAAACCCCTCTTTAAAATAAGACGCTCAAATAAATTAGAACTACCAGATACTAGTGCTCTTTTAATTTTAAAAATAGATGAGAAATTAAAAGAAGCAGAAACTTCAACTAACAATACAGTTAATATTTTAGAAAAAGATTTATGTCAATCAGATGATGATTTTCAAAATATTAATAAAATATATAAAAAGGAACTTTCATATTATTCCAAGCAAACTCCTCCGGATCTTCACCTTGGAGGTCCTAGAACAATAATCACTGAATATTTTGCTGGTGATTCAATATACGAATGGAATATTGATGGTCGTAGTGACCACGAAATATTTGTAATACTCTAAAGAATGTTGATTGCTTAAATAGGGGTTTTGCAGTAGGGATATTTTCTGAAAATCTTGAAGACGAACTTTTTCCTCTGCTTGAATTAACTCTTATTAGTATTCTACCATCAGGCTCCTCTATTATTTGTTGAATATTCTTTTGAGCAATATTTTCTTGTGGTATATTATTTTGAATAATGAATTCTTGAGGAATAGTAATTTTATTCTATTTTAATAACTTAGGAGTACAAGTAGTAATATTATCTAATTCGACTTTTAACAATATGGTTTCATCTAAAGTAGGTGTTAATATACATTTTGGATTAAGTTGGGATAATAGCAATTTGAAATATATTCTGTAAGTAATAGTAAAATTTCTTGAAAGCTCGCAAAATTGAACTTTTAAATCATTTTGAATATTAGGAAGATGGATATCTTATACTAAAGTATCCATAATCCAAGGGTCGCTTAAATCTACTGAATAATTTGCATAACAATTAAAATATATGGGACCATTGTAAATATTAGTTTGAATAATGGCTAATAATGAATCGTTGCAACATATTAATCTATTATCCCTTAGGGCCACGAATATCGAACAATCTAATCCTAATCTTGTTAAAGGTTTGAGTGCAACTTGAATCACACCAAAATGAATGTATCGATATTGCTCTTTATATTTTTTAATAGCAACTTTTGAAAGTAATTTAATAGTTTGAAATTCTTTATCTAAACTAAATGTTTCTTCATGATCTTTTGTTGATAAGGCAGCATGGAAATCAAACTTACGTATTTGATAAATTGTTTCTATATTTTATTTAGGAATTTTCCAATTAGAAAAATCAATTTGACAACTAACTTCCTTGCTGTTAACCACATTAGAGTTCTTACTACTACCTAAACTAAGACGATCTCTAAACCAAGAGGCCATCTGAGTTACGTTTGATCACTTAGCCAGGAGTCATGTAAATTTTACCGGGACCACTGAGACCACCCCACCAGGACCACCTAACACACGGGTGATCCACAGACTTACCGGGGCTGACCAACAGTTGACCAACGCTAGCAACAGCTAGACACTAACAAAATAGACAAACTTGGCTCTGATACCAATTGGGGGTAGGATCGACCTAGACGGATAGGAGTGAAGGCCTAGATGCTGGATTAATGCAGTGGGAGAGCGGAGTAGCAAATTGATGTTATACAAAGTATATTTTTGAAATAATGATCAAAACAAAATTGGAAATAATGGAATTGAAATGAACAAAACAGATGAATAAAAACTTACTTTTATTTGAATTACTAAAACTTGGCACAAGGATTTGAATCGAAGAACTTGGTAATGGAGTACAACGGAGATAGAGAAGGCTATTTGAGAGGAGAGTGGGTTATAGGAGTGTGGTTGTGAATTGGCTGTATCAAGCTTGTAAGGCTTGTAAGGCTTTCAAAGGCATGCCTGATACAATGCCATGAAGTATCTACTTGTAGAATGCAAAATGGAATTAATTGTTTACACGTGAACGATAAAGATTGAAGAATAAAATGGAATCTTGTGTTGATAACGTCTGCCGACAACCTTGAATTATTGATACTTCTTGTTGAACTTGGATTGGAACCACGTCAAAAGTGAAACAGTATTGAGTAACAATGGACTTCGTACTGTTCTTGAATTATTTAGCTAGTGTCTACCCGCCTTGGTCGATCCTGTCCCTGATTGGTATCAGAGCCAAATTTGTCTATTTAGTTAGTGTCTGGCCGTTGCTACCGTTAGTCAGCTGTTGGTTAGCCCCGATAAGGCCGTTGGTCAGCCGTATGTTAGGTGGTCCCGGTAGGGTGGTCCCGGCAGAATATGCATGACTCCTAGATAAGTGTTCAAACGTAACTCAGATGGTGTCTTGGTTTAGAGATCGTCTAAACTTAGGTAGTAATAAGAACTCTAATGTTGTTAACAGCAAGAAAGTTAGTTGTCAAACTGATTTTTCTAATTAGAAAATTCCTAAACAAAAAATAGAAACAATTTATCAAATTGGTAAGTTTGATTTTAATGCGGCTTTATCAATAAAGGATCATGAAGAAACATTTGGTTTAGATGAAGAATTTCAAACTATTAAATTACTTTCAAAAGTTGCTATTAAAAAATACAAAGAGAAATATCGATACATTCATTTTGGTATGAATCAAGTTGCACTCAAGCCTTTAACAAGATTAGGATTAGAATGTCCGATACTCATGGCCATGAGAGACAATAGATTAATACGTTACAAAAATTTATTATTAGCTATGATTCAAACTAATATTTGTAATGGTTCTACATATTTTAATTGTTCTCCAATTATTCAGTAGATTTAAACGATCCTTGGATTATGGACACTTTAGTGTTAGATATCCATCTTTGTAATATTCAAAATGATTTAAAAGTTCAATTTCATGAGCTCTCAAGAAATTTTGCTAGTACTTACAGAGTATATTTCAAATTACTATCATTCCAACTTAATCCAAAATGTATATTAAAACCTACTTTAGACGAAACCATATTATTAAAAGATGAATTAGATAATATTACTACTTTTATTCCTAAGTTAGTAAAATGGAATGAAATTACTATTCCCCAAGAATTTATTATTCAAAATACTAGACCATAAAGAAATATTGCTCAAAAGAATACTCAGCAAATAACAGAAGAGCCTGACGGTGGAATACTAATAAGATTTAATTCAAGCAGAGAAATAGGTTTTTCTTCAAGATTTTCAGAAAATATCCTCGAACTTCATATGCAATGCCTTCTAGGTCATCTAATTATGATTATTTGAAAGATAATCAAGTAGAAAATACTCAAAAAATTTATTATAAAGCTCCAATAGTTGAGCCAATAGATGAAGCTACTACTTCCATAGGTTCACCAACTTACTTTACTATGCAACCCTCATCGTTTTCTTCAATTAATGTCATTACAAGGCACCTTGAAATTAATAAAAATTATTTACGACAAAATTTCAATTCAATAGAGAACAAAGCCAAAAGAGAATGGTTCCTTTAACGCTTTGATTTAAATGCACAATCATTTATTAGACAAGAGTGGTTCAAATATGAAGTCGTTCTTCAATTAATGTCATTTCAGCCTTGATTGCATATGCAAGCATTTGATAATTAATACTTAATTTTTAACGCCATACCATTAGCACTATGAAGGCGTTCTTTTGTTTTTTCATAATATTTGAAGGGAATTAATCCTCTCTTATACAATTGTGATCTACACCACAATCTAATAGTGTCATAGTATTTAATTCAAAACTATCTTTAATTTTAAGAGTAAGATGAATATACTATTTTTGAAAATTTATGTAATTAATAGTTGAAGCAAATTGTTGATCGGTGGAGATATCTTCTGACTCAATGTTTGAAGAAGAAGATTTGTTGTCTATTAATACTAATCTTGTTTCTAGTTCAAGATCTTTTGTCTGTAATAAACATAAATCTTTTTGTAAATTTTTAATTTGTTCTTTTAAAATATTAATTTTGATTTTTAAGTCTTGAATATTAACCACTTTTAAAGTATTTGGAATCTCATGTGTTTCAAATACTTTATTGATACTTACCTTATGAGGAGGTTCTAAAGAGTCTTCATTTATTAAGTTACTTTTGAGTTTTTGTAAATACTCTTTTCTTTATTCGGTATCTTGGATTTGATCAATTAAGTTCATTAAAAATTCTTTTTCACTATTATTAGTAGTTATGACATTATTACACTTATAGCATATTCTTGAGGACTCATTACTTGATATGTAAAACCTCAGAAATTAAGGTTGTGATGATGGTATGTCGCGGCATAGTGAAGTTTCGGGGACGAAACTTTCTTAAGTGGGGTCGTATGTAAAATCTCAGAAATTCGACTCGAAAATTATGTTCAGTTGGACCGACCTAGGCCCAAGTGAACCCAAGTTAATGCCAATGAGTCCTCGTGAAATTCGTTTCATCTAAGGGGGCTTCTAATAAATTTTCTTAATATATTTTTGGGAAGTTTTTAAAATCTCCAAAATTTCCCTTTCTGATTTATTTTTTTAAACTCCCAATGCTACCATTACTATGGGTATAGTTATTATCATTGTTATTATTATTTTATTATTATTATCCTATTATCATTATTATTATTCAAAAAAAAAGGGAACCCTAAACCCCCTTTTCAGCCGCCCCCCTCTCTTTAATTTAAAAAAAAATTTTTTAAAAGTTGGTTTTTCCCTCCTCACATAAACCCTTTTTTTTAGCCCCCAACCCTAACCTCCCCTCCCCACTTCTCTCTCACATCTAGCTCTCTCTCTCTCTCTCTCTCTCTCTCTCTCTCTCTCTCTCCCCCCTCTCTCTACACCTTTGCACCGCTGCCCGGCCACCGCCCGGCTGCCCCAGTGCCGCCACACTCCACCGGCCCATCCCCCTTGTATTGGTAAGAGAAAGCCAAGAAATACATGGATTCATGCACTCCATGCATCCAAAACCCCCACTTTTAAATCTCCTTATTTTATGATTTTTAAAACCATTGCGAATGAAGATTTTGATATAACTGTTATTATTTTCTCAGCACTTTCGGCATTGAATTTGAACGAAGGAGGAGTTTCCCTCGAACTAGATCCGATTTCGATTAAAGGTACTAGTAACAATGTTTTAATGTTGTTTTGTCTTTCATCTTGGTAAAGGTGGGTTCCTTTAGCATGGTTGGGTCTGGACAAGGGTCTAAGGATGCCTAACGTGTACGGGTATATTTTTGGGTAACCCAAAACAAGCGAAAACCGTGCATAAAAGGGTCGAATATTTTGGACAGGATTCACACTGTTTTGGCTCGATTTTGAAAATTCGGTATAATTATTCTGGTTGTCCAAAAATTTTAAAATTTTTATAGTAGTTAGATTAGGATGCCAAAATTCGTGGGTTTTTGAGTTGGACGAATCGGAGTTAAATTGAAAGAGTTATAGCCGAAATACCGAGCACTGTCAAAACTAGGAACTGTAGGTATAGGGTGCAGTTTTTGAATTTTTAGACTTAATTACATTGCGAATTTTTAGAAGTGTTGAACATGAAAGTTTTAGTAGACAAAATTATCCGTCTGGATTGGGAAAGAAGTGATTTTTGGAAGTTAGGAGAAAAAGTTATGAGGATGGAAATTTAGGTTAAAAATCTGGGCAGAATCTGGGAGACAAAGTCTGGGTTGTTTTACCCTCAATTTGGAAAATTTCTCTAGGCTGGTATTGATTGCCAAAAATTGTTAAATTTACTGAGTAGGAGCCTCTAGATGTACCAAATAACATCATTTTGAAATTGGATCATTTGGAGTAGCATAACCAGGGTTTTGGGGAAAATTTCCCGGGACTGTCCTAGAAAGGTAGTCACTGACATTTCTGAAAGAAGCAAAAATTTGACTAGGTTTGGGATAGAACCAGGCCAAACTCTAAACATAGAAAAGATAGAGGACGTTTCAAGGTTTCCAGATTGACTAAGAACACTAGAATTGGATGTCAGAAACAAAAGTTATAACTTCTGGAATTTGGACCCAGAAACTGGCCAGTCGAACCTTAACCAAGGATAGGGTCGGTTGAACCAAAATCTAGGAATTTTTCTTATAAAATTGGAGGAGGCCCAAGGATACCCTATACTGAATGTGGACTGACTACAGGCTATATGTTGGCCTAGGTGTGGAGTAGTAAACTCCTACTAAAGTAACTAAACCCGTAAATTTGTATGGTATCTAGGTAACAGTCATATCCTAACCTCTTCCCCGCGTTGCTAAAACCTTGAATGTTTGGAGTTCTTGTATTGAACCTTTGGCATTTCTTTTCAACTGAATGAACACTGGTTTACAATTTGAAAGTGATTACCTAATGGGAACTGTATACTGTGTTATGTTTTGAAGGTTGGAAATTTTTCATATGATAAAAGTTAAAACTTGCTGCGATTGTGTTTGGAATTTTGTATTTGTATTTCGATTTCTGTGGAGAAAAGTGTTTAAATCCGAATAAACTGAACATGTCAAGTTGGCCTCTAGTAAACAGGAAAAAGATCATTAACTGAAAAGAACCGGATAGGGTGAGTTGAATCTGTTTGAATTGGTTGAGGGCCATAGCCTTCCCCGGGTATTAAGTGCATGCAAGTGAGCGGCCACGTGCTCGGTGGAGACGTGGGCTAGGTCATCGGTAACCACCCATGATGGTGGTAGGCCAGGAAAGTTAAGCGGTAACCGCCTGAGAAGCGGTAGGTCAGGAAAGAGTTAAACGGCTGCAGCAGGTTAGAACGCAGGCCATGAGACCCACTGGGGTCGCTCACCAAAAAACTTATCTGAAACTGAAACATTATGAATGGAACTATGAAAGTGTGATTCTGAATATGATAACCAAGGAAGGTCGTGATAATGGTTTGCATGCTTTGAAAATGTGTTGCTGTCCCTTCTCCTAGAATGTTTTCAAAATGAATTTGTATGTGTGTTTGACTGTTGGGGATGAATGTTACTGAGTTTATCTCACTGTTATAAAATATTTTGTTTTCAGGTGATCTAGCTGTACTTGGGACTGGGGACATGAGAGTAGAGCGAGGCTCGAATGCTGATCATGTTTTAAAAGAATTTTAAAAGTTGTAATAAAAATATAGTTGGCTTAAATTATGTTGTTTAAGTTTTGTGTTAAAGGTTTGGAACCATGTACGCTAAGTTTTGTTTTGTAAAGACTTTGCATCAAATGTCAGTTATGATATCCAGCCTGGTATTCCCAAGAAGGGAATATGGCGGTAACACCCCATTAGGAGTTGCTGTTGGTATTCAAGTTAAATCAATAGCAAATAAGGAATTAGAAAACTGGGGGTGTTACATGATGAATATTCACTTGAATCACTTTCTAATTCATTGATATTATTGTCTTCATAATCAGAGGAGGATGATGAATTTTCTGATTGACTAGGCGTCATGATGAATATTCACTTGAATCACTTTCTAATTCATTGATATTATTGTCTTCATAATCAGAGGAGGATGATGAATTTACTAACCTTTGTAATGTATTAATTTGTTATCTCTTAGGGCCATGAATATCGGACAATCTAATCCTAATCTTGTTAAAGGTTTGAGTGCAACTTGAATCATACCAAAATGAATGTATCGATATTTCTCTTTATATTTTTTAATAGCAACTTTTGAAAGTAATTTAACAGTTTGAAATTCTTCATCTAAACTAAATGTTTCTTCATGATCATTTATTGATAAAGCAGCATTGAAATCAAACTTACGTATTTGATAAATTGTTTCTATTTTTTTTTAGGAATTTTCCAATTAGAAAAATCAATTTGACAACTAACTTCCTTACTGTTAACCACATTAGAGTTCTTACTACTACCTAAACTAAGACGATCTCTAAATCAAGAAACCATCTGAGTTACGTTTGAACACTTAGCTAGAAGTCATGCACATTCTATCGGGACCACTGCGACCACCCCACCGAGACCACCTAACACACAGCTGAGCAACAGACTTATCGGGGCTGACCAACGCTAGCAACGGCTAGACACTAACTAAATAGACAAACTTGGCTTTGATACCAATTCGGGGTAGGATTGACCTGGGTGGGTAGGAGTGAAGGCTTAGATGCGGGATTAATGCAGGAAGGGAGCGGAGTAGCGAATTGATGTTATTTGAATCACTAAAACTTGGTACCAGGATTTGAATCGAAGCACTTGGTAATAGAGTACAACGGAGATGGAGAAGGCTATTAGACAGGAGAGTGGATTACAGGAGTGAGGTTGTGAATTGGCTGTGTAAAGTTTGTAAGGCTTGCAAGGCTTTAAAAGGTGTGCCTAATATAATGCTATGGATGATCTATTTGCAGAAAACATGAAATTAATTGTTTACATGTGAACGGTGATGATTGAAGAATAAAGTGAAATCTTGTGTTGATAACGTCTGCCGACAACCTTGAATTATTGATGCTTCTTGTTGAACTTGGATTGGAACCACACCAAAAGTGAAACAGTATTGAGTAATAATGGACTTAGGACTGTTCTTGAATTATTTAGTTAGTGTCTACCCGCCTTGGTCGATCCTGTCTCCGATCGGTATCGGAGCTAAGTTTGTCTATTTAGTTAGTGTCTAGCCATTGCTGCCGTTGGTCAGCTGTTGGTCAGCCCCGGCAAGTCCATTGGTCGGCTGTGTGTTTGGTGGTCCCGATGGGGTAGTCTCAGTGATCCCGGTAGAATGTGCATGACTCCAAGATAAGTGTTCAAACGTAACTCAGACGGCCTCTTGGTTTAGAGATCGTCTTAGTTTAGGTAGTAGTACGAACTCTAATGTGGTTAACAACAAAAAAGTTAGTTGTCAAATTGGTTTTTCTAATTGGAAAATTCCTAAACAAAAAATAGAAATAATTTATCAAATACGTAAGTTTGATTTCAATGCTGCTTTATCAAACATTTAGTTTAGACGAAGAATTTCAAACTATTAAATTACTTTCAAAAGTTGCTATTAAAAAATATAAAGAGAAATATCGATACATTCATTTTGGTGTGAATCAAATTATACTCAAACCTTTAACAAGATTAGGATTAGATTGTCCGATACTCATGGCCATAAAAGACAATAGATTAATACGCTACAAAAATTTATTATTAGCCATGATACAAACTAATGTTTGTAATGGTCCTACATATTTTAATTGTTGTCCAAATTATTCAGTAGATTCAAACGACCCTTAGATTATGGACACTTTGGTGTTAGATATCCATCTTCCTAATATTCAAAATGATTTAAAAGTTCAATTTTACGAGCTTTCAAGAAATTTTGCTATTACTTGCAGAGTATATTTCAAATTACTATCATTCCAACTTAATTCAAAATGTATATTAAAACCTACTTTAGATGAAACCATATTATTAAATGCTGAATCAAATAATATCACTACTTTTATTCCTAAGTTATTAAAATGGAATGAAATTATTATTCCCCAAGAATTTATTATTCAAAATACTAGACCACAAAGGAATATTGCTCAAAAGAATATTCAACAAATAATAGAAGAGCCTGATGGTAGAGTACTAATAAGATTTAATTCAACCAAAGAAAAAGGTTTTTCTTCAAGATTTTCAGAAAATATCCTTGAACTTCATATTCAATGCCTTCTAGATCATCTAATTATGATCATTTGAAAGATCAAGTAGAAGATACTCAAAAACTTTATTATAAAGCTCCAATAACTGAGCCAATAGATGAAGCTACTTCTTTCATAGGTTCTCCAACTTACTTTACTCTGCAACCCTCATCGTTTTCTTCAATTAATGCCATTTCAAGGCCCCTTGAAATCAATAAAGATTATTTATGACAAAATTTCAATTCAATAGAGAACAAAGCCAAAAGGGAATGATTCCTTTCACACTTTGATTTAAATGCACAATCATTTATTAGACAAGAGTGGTTCAAATATGAAGTTGTTCTTCAATTAATGTCATTTCAGCCATGATTACATATGTAAGCATTTGATAATTTATACTTAATTTTTAACGCCATACCATTAGCACTATGAAGGCGTTCTTTTGTTTTTCATAATATATAGAGGGAATTAATCATCTCTTATACAATGTTGATCTGTACCACTATCTAATGTGCAATAGTATTTAATTCAAAACTGTCTTTAATTTTAAGAGTAATATGAATATACCATTTTTGAAAATTTATTTGCTTAACAGTTGAAACAAATTGTTGATCAGTAGAGATATCTTCTAATTGAATGTTTGCAGAAGAAGGTTTGTTTTCTATTAATACTAATCTTGTTTCTAATTCAAGATCTTTTGTCTGCAATAAACATAAATCTTTTTGTAAATTTTTAATTTGTTCTTTTAAAGTATTAATTTTGATTTTTAAGTCTTGAATATTAACTAATTTTAAAATATTTGGAATCTCACGTGTTTCAAATACTTTATTGATACTTACCTTATGAGGAGGTTCTAAAGAGTCTTCTTTTATTGAGATACTTTTGAGTTTTTGTAAATACTCTTTTCTTTATTTTGTATCTTGGATTTGATCAATTAAATTCAATAAAAATTCTTTTTTATTATTATTAGTAGTTATGACATCATTACACTTATAGCATATTCTTGAGGACTCATTACTTGATGAATATTCACTTGAATCACTTTCTAAAATGTTAACTGCATTGTTAGTTGAAGTTTTTGCTTCTTTTAATTTCTCATCTATTTTTAAAATTAAAGGAGTACTAGTATATGGTAGTTTTAATTTATTTGAGTGTCTTATTTTAAGTAGGGGTTGTGCAATATCATCTAAGAAGTTTGGCTTATTCTTTTTATTATCGTTAATATCTAAATTTTCTAATTTTTTAGTTAATGAATCAATTTCTTATTTTTTAACAATTGCTTCAATTTGAGTGGAGACCATATTGACTTATTGAGGCACTGTATGTAATACTTGGTTTGTGTAAATATTTTGATAAAATACCTTTTTAACATCACTAAAAAGTACTTGACTATTTTTTGAATCATTTCTACCTATTTTGAATGGAATTGCGGGAATATTACCTTCAGGGGTAGTTAATACAATTTCTTCTAATGGTGGAGTAAATGAGGTAATTATTTGACCATTATTGAGTGCCCATTTTTTAACAAAATTAATATTAGTATTTATTTCTTTGACATGGAATGGGTCTGGAAGATTATGATCTGAGGCAAAAATAGCCCACCTATTAAAGAAAGGGTCATTTACTTTATGTCTTTCCATAAATGAATACCACTCCTATCCAATAAATGATGGTGCATTTAAATCAAAGTGTGGAAGAAACCATTCTCTTTTGGCTTTATTCTCTATTAAATTGAAATTTTAACGTAAATAATCTTTATTGATTTCAAAGGGCCTTGAAATGACATTAATTGAAGAAAACGATCGGGTTTGCATAATTGAGTAAGTTGGTGAACCTATAGAAGAAGTAACTTCATCTATTGGCTCAGCTATTGGAGCTTTATAATAAATTTTTTGAGTATCTTCTACTTGATTATCTTTCAAAAAATCATAATTAGATGACTTAGAAAGCATTGAATATGAAGTTCGAGGGAGGTCCATATTTTCTAAAAATCTTGAAGGCAAACCTTTTTCTCTGCTTGAATTAAATCTTATTAGTATTCTACCATCAGGTTCTTCTATTATTTGTTAAATATTCTTTTGAGCAATATTTCTTTGTGGTTGTAATAGCCCGACCCTAAATCATTTTTATTTATTTAATTAAGCCATTTATTCTTTTTTCGTATTTATTTATCTCATTTAATGATCTCGGTTGGGAGAATTTATTTTGGGCCCTACTTTGCAATTCGCGTTTCATTTACCGAAAGTAATTTTTCGGAGAAATTGATATTAGGCCTCAATGATTGTGATTTAAAATATTAAATTATTTTTCATGATATCACAATTAATTTCGAGCTATAATTAAAAAAAATTCAAGCGCACTCGGTTTGAGCTAGTTTTCAAACCCGAGCCCGTTTAAGTCCAATTTTGGCCCACCAAGACTTGACCCTATTTATTTATCTAATTACCATCATTAAGCCTAAATTATCATTAGCAAAAGCTGATTTTTGTGCTTAATTTTCAGCCAAGTATTTTTGCTTAAGTTCATTTTGCACCAAGCAATTATTCAAGACACTTTCTCTCTCATCTTCTCTCCTCCTTCTCTCTACCCCATGGCTAGCAGACCCCCAGCCCCTATTGTGGTGTTTTCCGGCCACTTTTCGGCCAGCCTCTGGTAAGGAATTGCAACCTCCAACCACCTCCCTCCACCGGCTATCATCTTCCACCCTCAAAATCACCAAATATCATCTCCATCTCCACTTGTTTCAAGTTCAAAGTAAGTGACTTCAATCTTGTTCTTTGGATTTATGATTTTTCCATCTTGTTTTGGTTGTTTTAATGGTGGATTATGTTATTTTTATTGAATTAAGAATCATCTTGGTGATGGATCATGGTGGAGTTGAAGTTAGGGTTAGGGTTTTATCTTAATCATGCAAGCTTCATGTTCAAGTGCTGGATTTTGATTGTTTTAAATGAGATTTTGTGATCTTTGGCATTGATAATGAATATCAAGATGTTTATGCTGATTTATATAAGTTAAAGAGTGATTTTAGTGGGTGATTATGTGAAGAAAAGATTGCAAATATGTGGTTATTGAGCTGTCAATAGACCTAAAACATGGGTCATTTCAAGAGAGAACTGGTATTGATTGGCACATCTAAAATTTATGATTTTTGGTGTAGCAATATCTGGAAGATTTAGCTTTCAATAGGCTTTAGAATTACTTAGTTTTGAGTTGTGTGGACAAAGTTATAACCAATTTACTGAGGACTACGCAGAATACATTGAAACTAGGAACAGTTTGAACAGTGAAATTTACAAAAAAAATTGGTATTGATTGGCTCATTGAAAATCTGTGATTTTTAGTGTGTGGATAGATCAATGAGTTAGATTTCACATGAATTTTGAATCACCTTAATCTGAGTTCTATGGAAAAAGTTATGGTCATTTTGCTACGACTGCGCAGATTGAACTAAAATTGTGCACGTCTGTGTTCTACATTAATTTTAGGGATCTTACTATGTGAATCATGCTTTGTGTCCTAAATAAAAGTTTTAGTGGACATTATGATCTTTTCATATTTGGATTTTACATCTTATTTTGAGGTCAGGAGTGAAAGATATGGATTTTCTAATGCAAACTATCAAACGGTAACATGAGTGAATACAGAAATCATGACATTTAGAAATATTTTCAGAAGTTTCGATATAATTATGGATACTGCCAGGAAATTACAAAGTATAGTGAGTTCAACAAGTTTGGTTATGTATAGAAGCTTACTTAGGTTTGAAAACTAAGTTAAGTGAGCATGAAAATGAAATTTGGGAAGTGAGCAGAGTAATAACTCGAAATCAGTGCCCTTTAGACCAAGTTAGGGTGTTATATGAGCTTTTATAAACCTTACAGCACCCCGTATAGCATTAAACCATTTGTCATTCATTTCAGAAGTATTAAACCTTCTATTATCCATTTTAGATGCAATACACTCTCCATTATCCATTTCAAAAATATCATAAACTCATATTTCATTTATATCAATTAAAATCTTTTCATTATTACCTCAATCATTTTCATTTGGTATATTTTGCTTCAATTTGTTATATTTCAACAATAACCCTAACTGATTTATTATTCAGTTTATTTTGGTTTAACTTGTCCTATATTGAATTATTGGAATTGTGGAAGTTTTTTTAAATAAATCAATTTCCATTAAAGTTACAAATTATGTCAATGAATATGGTTTACTAACTACATTTACCTATAATTACATTTCTTTAGCAGAATTGAGGCCTAGTCTATCATTTCCAATGTGCATAAGTATTATCAAGTGAAACATCATTTTAAAGACTTCAGGTACGTCCATTGCCTGTATCTTTAGAAATCAGAGTGTATTTATCAACGTTATCATGTTTTGATAAGTACATCAATGAATCAATTTACACAGTGATTTATCAGTTAATTAGTGACCCCATCAGTTATCATCTATAGGACATTCGCCCTTCAGTTACCCGCGCGATCTCAGGCTAGGTCCCCGATCGGTTTGGCAGGTGCATACCTATCCCTAGATCGTAACAGTATCAAGGTGTTCACTATCAGATAATAACTAGCAATGCAGCTTTACATCACCTCATTCACTGTTTTAACTTAAAATGAATTGCAAATTGGGCCCAGCTAGTGTTTCAATGATCATTTAACAATTGAGGAATGCATGTACTGAGATTCGGCTCACAGTTCGAAATGTTTTCATGTTTTGTTTTAGGCAAATGTTCAGAGAATTGCCCTCAGGCTAACAAATCAGCTAAAGAGAATAAGTGAAGCAAGGAAATTCGAATGGATGAGAAGAAATGTAGTATATGCATACCTTAAAGCTGTATATTGAATTCTTCTGTGGATGAAGATGTAGACTATATAGTGATTTATTTTACTACGGTTTATAAACCCTTCATTGGTTAACACTTGATGTGAGTGAATATGTTTGAGGTTATGCTTAGCTATGCTATTTATAGCACTCATGTTTCAAGTCTTGTCCTTTTGGACGGCGGTAATGCCCCTATCATTGGGTTGTCTAGATTATAATTAAGATATTATTAAGAAAAATACAAACAGTGAAACATGTTTAATTGGGGGCATTACAGATTTGGTACCAGAGCCAGGTTGAGATTTTCTTTATGGGATATAGAGTGTGGAGTTAAGGTACTGAGAAATTGGTTAGTGAGGAATAAAGATTATTATGATATCATTGGAGATTTGTGACAATGGTAATGTCTGCTTATCTCTTACATATTCTACTCGTATATTCTTCTTTGTCAGATGGATCCATACAATGTATATATAGTTTTATCTCAAGTATCAGACTCGAGGGTGATTTTTAACAAGAAGTTAAAGATGTTCCAATGCATTTAGATATGTATGGTCATATGAGCCACCCATCTGATTAGTATATCATTCTTTTAGCTTGAATTGTTTATTTTTGGGATGTAAATCCTTGTACTCCGGGCATGTAGCCCGTAGAGTTGTGTTCTCCGGTGTGTAGCCGTTGAACTTGATCTGGTATCCTTTTATACTTCTATTCAATGCAGATGATGTGATGTAAGGCTTTAATCCTGGGAATTGGCCAGTTTGTAAGCACAACTCTGTCCGTTTAGCCCCAGAAATTTCAGAATCATTAACACTCCTAGCCCTAGGGTTGGGTGTTGTTACCAATGTGTCCTATGAAAGGCCCTTGACTCGTTTTGAGGTTAAAAGCATAGGGAAAACTAAGTATGGGCAGATTAAACAAGTTTAATCAACTTGACAGTTTTGATCAGTACACAAGGACCGACCATGAAGTAACTTTTGTCCAAGATCACCATGATTTACGCAAGGGTTTCCTATCCTGACTTTAAGTTTAAGGAGATGTCTTTCATATGAAATAAGATTCAAGTGGATTAGAGGTCATTTGGTTATTTAAAACTATTAGACAAGTCAATGTCTGTAAATTGAACAGAATCCTAATGCACAAGGTCTGAGTTTAATCCACTTGCAGCCTATGCATTCCATCAGATAGAGGTGTTTTAGTTAGTTTATGTCAAAGTACAAAAAGCAAGCTTTCCAAAGACCCATATTGCAGCACATTTGGAGACCAGTGGTTAATGAAATTTAGCCTAGAAGTTTGATGGTACAGACTATTCAAGTCAGTGGATGCATACAATTTTGAGCTTATATTTCCTCATCATGTGGGTGCCATTTTGTGCGGTTCCCGAATCCAAGTAGCAATTACTTCAATATGCCTCATTGATTGCAGATATTTTCCTTTGTAACCCAAGAATTTCATCTAAGTGAGCTATATGGGGATTCTTGATGTAGTATCCCCTGAATTATAGGATTTTGGAGAGGCTTGTTCTATGATACATAAATTTGAAACCATCGATTACAGACTATTCCATATAAGAGATACCAATGACACATTAGGGAGACATTTTGCTTCAATCTATTGCAATTCAAGATTTGCTTAAATTGCCTAGATTCTTGCAAGCAGTCTATTGACTCTACCTCCATTTATGAAGTAGACATTACTCTAGACTAGGGCTTCATCTTTTTATCTTCATGGCATCTCCCCATTAAGTTGTATTATTAGTTCTGGTCACCTTTTCCTATTTTTAAGAGCCTAATTGCTGCTAGTAGCTGGTTTATGATTGAGATGCACCAATGTCAATAGATGATAATTTTGTAGCATGCCTGAACAGAAGGTAGATCTTAACTACACTTTGTATAGGGGTAGATTATTGTCTAACTTGTGGAATCTATTGCTAAGGAAAACGCGATGTGTCTACCCTTTTTGACTGATTCAACCTCAGTTCCCTGTTGAAGATCACTTTCATAAAGTTAAGTTGGACAACCAAAATCTTTTCATGCATTTGGACCGCGTCAGTGAGAAATTTTGATGGCTTACTGCCTCGTGGAAAAATGTCTTCAGTTAATTCATACTCAAGGACTCTAAAGTGGAAAGTATGACCAAGTGGAACCTTAAGAATGGATTCAAGGGGTGGAGAAAGTTTTCACTGTAATAGAAATTCTAGGTGATAAAAGGGTGAACATTGGAACATTTCATCTAATTGGTGAAACCGATATTTAGTGGAACATTGTTAAGAATAGGCTCTTAGGGCCTGATTTCACTTCGAGCAGATTTGTAGAAGAATTAACCACAGCACACCTAAGTACCGAGTGGGAACTAATAAGTGTATGTGGTGCGGTAGCCCAGAGTGCCTCATCGCTGCCTACTCCCGAAAACTGAAGGTTGTAGATGAGGGCTCTCATTTTCAAGACCCGCAGCTGTAGGAAGGGCTTATGTGTTAAGCAAGAAGGAAGCTACCACCTCTGGTGCAGACTAAAGCTCTCTTTTAATTTTGAAACCATTTTGTGTATTGCTTGCTTCAGCTGCCACTCATTCATTTATATTCACACGAACTGCCATGCAAGTGAACCTTGAGAATAAGAAGGCAGAAACTAATTATGGAATCAAGTTATCCAACGACTCTAGAGTTGAGTGTTCTACATCTCATAAATTTGTTTCAATTACTATTGGTGAGATAGTTTCTCCTGGAGTTTTGATTCAATTTGACTAGTCAAACTTTAATATCATTTTGGAAGTGAGCTGGTTGTGTACTTATGGGGTTAAGATGGATTGTGATGACCCTAAGGTTATTTCAAGAGATGAACAACGGAGAGAAATATGTTTTATGGTCAAAAAGAGGGGGGGAAAAACTTGTCCTTTAAATTCTGTTATGAAAACAAGCGAGCTCTTATGTCAAGGATATATTGTGTATTAGTGTCATGCTATTAACATTCAACAAAAAAAAAAAGGTATCAGAGATGTTTCCTGAAGAATTACCAGGAGTGCTCCGCAAAGAGAAAGTGATTTTGAGATTGAATTAATCCATGGTGCCTAATCTATCTCAAAAACCTCATATCTTATGACCCCAATTGAGCTTAAAGAACTAAAGTTTCAGTTAGATGTGCTATTACAGAAGGGATTTATCACACCATCCAAGTGTTCCTCCATTGAATGCCCAACTCTAATTGTATAGAAAAAGAATGGAACCTTGAGATTATGTATTGATTTCAAAGAACGGAACAAGATCACCATCAAAAACACATACCCATCACCCCAAGTAGGTGATTTGTTTGATCAACTATAAAGAACATGAGTCTTATCTAAGATTGATTTGCGGTCAGGGTACCATCAACTTAGGATTATATCTGAAGACATTCCTAAAACCACACTAAGGATCATGTTTGGGTCAATATGAATTCATTGTGATGCCTTTTGACCTAATCAATGGCCCTACGGCCTTCATGGATCTTAGGAATATAGTTTCATACCCTATTTAGACACGTTTGTGGTGATATTCATAAAAGATATCTTGAAATACTCTAAGGATAGAGATAAGCATACTGTTCATTTGAGACAGTGTTGTAGACCTTGAAGGAACATCAATTACATAGCAAATACAAGAAGCATGAGTATTGTTGGAAGCAATGGTATTTTTGGAATAAATGGTTTCAAAGGAAGAGATTAAGATTGAATTGCACAAAGGTCAAAGCAGTTACAAAGTGCTCAAGACCCACTAATGCATTGAGATTAGAAACCGTTTGAGTTTAGTAGGGAATTATCGAGTTCAAAAAGAAATTATCATATAGTGGTACCTTATCCCTCCTAACAATTCAAGTCTTATGGGTGGTGCCTTACCCATAATCCAGGTGCACTGAGAATTTGTAAACATTACTTGGAAGGTGTACCTTGTGCAATCTATCTGGCTATCAGAGTCTGAAGTATATCTTCTCTCACAAGAAGCCCAGTCTACATGAAACATCAGTTGTGGCAAATCCACTGTCAACCAAGAACTGGAAATATTATGGTAGACGCCCTGAATAGGAAGGTATAATATACTGTGAACACTGTAGTGATTACTCAACTGAATTTCTTGAGAGAGCTTGAGGACTTGCACATTCAATTAGTGTCACACTGGAAGACAAATGTTTAACTGCTGGCACTTATCTTACAGGCCTCCCTAATGAAGGAACCTAGAGTGAATCAGGATAGTGATCCTGTGCTCCAAAGAATAAAGCAAAATCTTAAGAAAGCAGATCTTAGAGGAGGCTCATAACACTCGGTATTTGGTGCATCCAAGGGGGCACCAATATGTACACAGATCTGAGGCAATATTTTTGTGAAACAATATGTGAAGAGAAATTGTAGAATATATGTATAAAGGTCTGATTTGCCAAATGGCTAAAGTAGAACACCAGCGCCCCGTAGGTGAATTGAGACCTTTAGAAATTCCCACTTGGAATTGGGATCCGATTTCAATGGACTTTGTCATGGGATTCCCTCAGATATAGTGTCTAATAGAGATCAGAGATTTCAAGCCTGTTTTGGCATGCACTCCAAGGAGCCTTTGGAACTAGATTGAACTTTAGCAGTTCTTATCATCCTGAAACGGATGGACAAGCATCTAAAAATATCAATGGATCAACTCTTCTAAGTTGGTGCCTATAATGCTTCACGACCAACATTTGCAATTGAAGAAAGTATGAAACTCCCAGCAGTCAACGTTGTGATAGCACTAGCTATGAATCCTTCATTAAAAATCAGGACAAAATGACGGCAGACATTGACAACAAATCATTTTATGGGTCATGAAGATCTTCTTCAGCATTCAACAAGGTGGCATATCTCAGAAGACTCTTGAAAGCATACTATTGGAACCGATAGAAAAGTTATGTTGCTAAAAGAAGGAGATTCCTGGAATTTTCGGTATATGATAAAATTTTTCAGAAAGTCTCACCAACTAAGGGTGTCAGGAAGCTGCACTACGACCTAAATTGAGGCCAAGATCTTTCGGATCATATCAGTTCATTGAAAGGTCAGATTTCATAACTTGTCTACCATATCTGCCTATATAACTCACCTCAAACATGTGCATAACATGTTCCGTGTTCCTTACTTTACAACTCAGGTAGTACATTTCAGATCCTGACCATGCTGTCATAATCAAATCCATTGCAGTCATTGAGAGTCCTGCATTTCAAGAACATCCAAATCAGATATTGGATTATAGAATTAAGTAGTTAAGTATCAAGTAGATACCTTAAATCAAATTGCCTTGGGCAAATCATACCTTCTCATAAGCTACTTGGGAACTGAGCAAGAAGTAAAAGCCAAGTACTCATATTTATTTGAAATCACCCTGCATGATAGTCAAAATTCATAAGTTACGAGGACGAAACTCTTTAATGGGGGAAGACTGTAATAGTTCGACCCTAAATCATTTTTATTTATTTAATTAAGCCATGCTATTCTTTTTTCTCATTTATTTATCTCATTTAATGATCCCGGTTAGGAGAATTTATTTTGGGCCCTACTTTGTAATTCGAGTTTCATTTACCGAAAATAATTTTTTGGAGAAATTAATATTAGGCCTCGATGATTATGATTTAAAATATTAAATTATTTTTCATGATATCACAATTAATTTTGAGCTATAATTAAAAAAATAAAAAAAATTCAAGCGCACTCGATTTGACCTAGTTTTCGAACCCAAGCCTGTTTAAGGCTAATTTTGGCCTACCAAGACTTGACCCTATTTATTTATCTAATAACTATCATTAAGCCTAAATTATCATTAGCAAAAGCTGATTTTTGTGCTTAATTTTAAGCCAAGTATTTTTGCTTAAGTTGATTTTGCACCAAGCAATTATTTAAGACACTTTCTCTCTCCTCTTCTCTCCTCCTTCTCTCTACCCCATGGCCAGCAGACCGCCAGCCCCTATTGTGGTGTTTTTCGACCACTTTTCGGCCAGCCTCCGGCAAGGAATTGCAACCTCCAACCACCTCCCTCCCCCGGCTATCATCTTCCACCCTCAAAATCACCAAATATCATCTCCATCTCCACTTGTTTCAAGCTCAATGTAAGTGACTTCAATCTTGTTCTTTGGATTTATGGTTTTTGCTTCTTGTTTTGGTTGTTTTAATGGTGGATTGTGTTGTTTTTATTGAAATAAGAATCATCTTGGTGATGGATCATGGTGGAGTTCAAGTTAGGGTTAGGGTTTTATCTTAATCATATAAGTTTCATGTTCAAGTGCTGGATTTTGATTGTTTTAAATGAGATTTTGTGATCTTTGGCATTGGTAATAAATATCAAGATATTTATGCTGATTTATATAAGCTAAAGAGTGATTTTAGTGGGTGATTATGTGAAGAAAAGATTGCAAATATGTGGTTATTGAGCTGTCAACAGACCTAAAACATGGGTCACTTCAAGAGAAAACTGGTATTGATTGGCATATCCACAATTCATGATTTTTGGTGTAGTGATATCTGGAAGAGTTAACTTTCAATAGGCTTTGGAATTACTTAGTTTTGAATTGTGTGGACAAAGTTATCACCAATTTACTGAGGACTACATAGAATACATTGAAACTAGGAATAGTTTTGAACAGTGGAATTTACGAAAAAACTGGTATTGATTCGCTCATTGAAAATTTGTGATTTTTGGTGTGTGGATATATGAATGAGTTAGATTTCATATGCCTTTTGAATCACCTTAATTCGAGTTCTATGGAAAAAGTTATGGTCATTTTGCTACGACTGCGCAGATTGAACTGAAATTGTGCATGTCTGTGTTCTACCCTAATTTTAGGGACGTTACTATATGAATCATGCTTTGTATCCTAAATAAACGTTTTAGCGGACATTATGATCTTTCCATATTGGAGTTTTACATCTTATTTTGAGGTCAGGAGTGAAAGATATGGATTTTCTAATGCAAACCATCAAACGGTAACATGAGTGAATACAGAAATCATGACATTTGGAAGTATTTTCAGAAGTTTCGATATAATTATGGATACTGCAAAAAAATTACAAAGTATAGTGAGTTCAACAAGTTTGGTTATGTATAGAAGCTTACTTAGGTGTGAAAACCAAGTTAAGCGAGTATGAAAATGAAATTTGGGAAGTGAGCAGAGTAATAACTCAAAATCAGTGCCCTTTGAACCAAGTTGGGGTGTTACATGAGCTTTTATGAACTTTACAGCACCCCTTATAGCATTAAACCATTTGTCACCCATTTTAGAAGTATTAAACGTTCTATTATCCATTTCAGATGCATTACACTCTCCATTATCCATTTCAGAAATATCAAAAATTCATATTTCATTTATATCAATTAAAATCTTTTCATTATTACCTCAATCATTTTCATTTGGTCTATTTTGCTTCAATTTGTTATATTTTAAGTTCAATAACCCTAACTGATTTATTATTTAGTTTATTTTGGTTTAACTTGTCTTATATTGAATTATTGGAATTGTTGAAGTCTTTTTAAATAAATCAATTTTCATTAAAGTTACAAATTATGTCAATGAATGTGGTTTACTAACTACATCTACCTATAATTACATTTCTTTAGTAGAATCGAGGCCTAGTCTATTAGTTTCAATGTGTATAAGTATTATCAAGTGAAATATTATTTTAAAGACTTCAGGTATGTCCATTGCTTGTATCTTTAGAAATCAGAGTGTATTTATCAATGTTATCATATTTTGGTAAGTACATCAATGAATCAATTTATACAGTGATTTATCAGTTAATTAGTGACGCCGTCAGTTATCATCTATAGGGCATTCGCCCTTCAGTTACCCACGCGGCCTCAGTCCAGGTCCCCGATCGGCTTGGCAAGTGTACACCTATCCATAGATCGTAACAGTATCAAGGTGTTCACTATCAGATAATAACTAGCAATGCAGCTTTACATCACCTCATTCACTATTTTAACTTAAAATGAATTGCAAATTGAGCCTAACCAGCATTTCAATGATCATTTAATAATTCAGGAATGCATGTACTGAGCTTCGGCTCACAGTTCGAAATGTTTTCATGTTTTGTGTTAGGCAAATGTTCAGAGAATTGCCCTCAAGCTAACAAATCAGCTGAAGGGAATAAGTGAAGCAAGGAAATCTGGATGGATCAGAAGAAACACAATATATGCATACCTTAAAGCTGTATATTGAATTCTTCTGTGGATGAAGATGTAGACTATATAGTGATTTATTTTACTATGGTTTATAAACCCTTCATTGGTTAACACTTGATGTGAGTGTATATGTTTGAGGTTATGCTTAGCTATATTATTTATAGCACTCATGTTTCAAGCCTTGTCCTTTTGGACAGCGGTAATGCCCCTATCATTGGGTTGTCTAGATTATAATTAAGGGATTATTAAGGAAAATACAAACAGTGAAACATGTTTAATTGGGGGCGTTACAGTGGTCTAGTATTTTGAATAATAAATTCTTAGGGAATAGTAATTTGATTCCATTTAATAACTTAGGAGTAAAAGTAGTAATATTATCTGATTCAGCGTTTAATAATATAGTTTCATCTAAAGTAGGTTTTAATATACATTTTGGATTAAATTGGGATGATAGTAATTTGAAATATACTCGATAAGTAATAGCAAAATTTCTTAAAAGCTCGTGAAATTGGACTTTTAAATCATTTTGAATATTAGGAAGATGGATATCTAATACTAAAGTATCCATAATCCAAGGATCGTTTAAATCTACTGAATAATTTGGACAACAATTAAAATATATGGGACTATTGCAAATATTAGTTTGAATTATGGCCAATAATGAATCTTTGTAGCGTGCTAATCTATTGTCTCTTATGGCCATGAATATCAGACAATCTAATCCTAATCTTGTTAAAGATTTGAGTGCAAATTGAATCATACCAAAATGAATGTATCGATATTTCTCCTTATATTTTTTAATAGCAACTTTTGAAAGTAATTTAATAGCTTGAAATTCTTCGTCTAACTAAATGTTTCTTCATGATCCTTTAATTATAAAGCAGCATTGAAATCAAACTTACCTATTTGATAAATTGTTTCTATTTTTTGTTTAGGAATTATCCAATCAAAAAAATCAATTTGACAACTAACTTCTCTGCTGTTAACCACATTAGTATTCTTGTCACTACTTAAACTAAGATGATCTCTAAACCAAGAGGCCATCTGAGTTACGTTTGGGCACTTAGCTAGGATTCATGCACACTGTACCAGGACCACTGGGACCACCTAACACACGGCTGATCAATGGACTTACCGGGGCTAACCAACAGCTGACCAACGCTAGCAGTGGCTAGACACTAACTAAATAAACAAATTTGGCTCTGATACCAATCGGGGGTAGGATCGACTTAGGCGGGTAGGAGTGAAGGCCTAGATGCAGGATTAATGCAGCAGGGGAGCGGAGTAGTAAATTGATGTTATGCAAAGTATATTTTTGATAAGTCTAAAGAAGATGTTTGAGTAGAGGATGAATGATGTTTAATTGATGCCTGAGTATAGGTTAATGGAGGAAAATCTTCAGGCAGCCGGGTTTGGAATTGGTTCGTAATAGGGATTGAATATTGAAGATGGGCTTGAGTATTAGGTGTCATGGTATATTGCTGGGGAGTTTGAATCTTTCTTTTTTTCCTATTATCTTGGTTCATATTGATGGCGAAAAATAAAATATAGTGGTTGTTAGAAATGGTAAAACTCATAGTGGAAGTATTGTAAAGGAAATTTTTAAAAAAAAAACTTTTGAAAATATTTTACTCCGCATTAAATAGGTTTAGGCTTTATGATTTGATATTTGGCTATGCATGCATTGAGTGTTTTAAGATTAGTTTTCCAGTATTCTATGGTTTTTTCCAGATCATGACGTTGGCACATTAATTGATAATGTTCATCTAACCATTTTATATAAAATTCATTGAAATCTAGGGGTGACCTTGATGCAATATGATTGCATAAGATAATGCTTATTTCCTCTAGTCGTTGATTTATTTCTTCAATTCCCTTTTTATCTTTATTGAGTCATTTATTGACTTCAAGCCTATTCCAAATGTCGTATCCTCGAAGTTCTTATAAGAAAAGACTGGTCTACTATATATACCACCAAATTCTTTTCTGTTCCATTCAATCCTTCAGCATATCACTATATTGATTATCAAAGTACCTCAATATCAAGACAAATCAATGTAATTGAATGTAACAATCTGAAATATTGGCAGGATCGACCTAGGCGGTAAGAGTGAAGGCCTAGATGCGGGATTAATGCGGCAGGGGAGTGGAGTAGCAAATTGATGTTATGCAAAGCATATTTTTCAAATGATGATCAAAACGAAATTAGAAATAATGGAATTGAAATGAACAAAACGGATGAATAAAAACTTACTTTTATTTGAATTAATAAAACTTGGTACAAGGATTTGAATCGAAGCACTTGGTAATGGAGTACAAGGGAGATGGAGAAAGCTATTTGAGAGGAGAGTGGATTACAGGAGTGAGGTTGTGAATTGGCTATATAAAGCTTGTAAGGCTTGCAAGGCTTTCAAAGGCATGCCTGATACAATGCTATGGAGTACCTATTTATAGAATACAACATGGAATTAATTGTTTACACATGAACAGTAAAGATTGAATAATAAAGTGGAATCTTGCGTTGATAACTGCTGCAGACAATTTTGAATTATTGATGCTTCTTGTTGAACTTGGATTGGAACCTCATCAAAAGTGAAACAGTATTGAGTAATTATGGACTTTGGACTGCTCTTGAATTATTGTTCTGATGAGCTGTCTTGAATAGTGACGAAATATCCTGATAATAAGTCATAGTCTTGCATAATTGCTTGTCTTGATAAGTCATCTCTTTTGTTCTTGACATGTTGATGAGTCACGATAAATCATAATTGCTTTTGATTGATTGCTAGACATGCATTGATGAGTCATCATAATGGAATTTTGAATGTATTTGGCTTGATTGCTGGATATCCCTCACACATTGATTGGCATTTTGGATGTATTTGACTTGATTACTGGATATCCCTCCCGGGGGTTGGAGATGAAGTGGTGTGGGAAATGATTGAATCCTGCAAAACATGTTAGTAATAAAACCATTTGTTTTTTTTTTTTTTGAATAAACACTATGAGTAGCAAATCCACTCAATAGTCATAGGGATCTTGAGCACAGGGACCACCCCATGGGTCATATTTTGAATGAACTGAGGATGAGGATGAATCTGATCAAGTAGCTTTGGATATTAATAACAATCGTTTTTTGTTTTTTGAGTAATTTAATCTCTTTTTTGAGTAACTGGAGTTCATCAAGCTCATTTGAAGAGGTAGCTTTGCCTTTATCTTTTAAGAATCCCTCTTGTTTCTTTTGGGGCGTTGATGGTGTTACTGGAATAACTTCTTGTGTTCTATGCAACATTTTTGCTTGGAGAACATCTAAGGAGCAAAACTTGTTAATTGCAAATCTTTCCCATCATTTGATTTTGTATTCTGTGGTGAGAGAGAATGATGTTGGTCATAGATAATATTGCATAATACTGAAAGACCAACAAAAAATTCATGGAATACCTAATTTCTTGCGGAATAGGATTTTTATGAGATCTGGGAAATTTGTGACGAATTTGGAATAAAATTGGACTTATTTTTTGACTTCCTCAGGTCATATGTTTTGGAGACTACCATAGACAGTCCACCATTCACAAAACCATAATGGAAATTTAATTTCAGTTCCTGTATAGAAACTGATGAACTAGAAACGATTGAATGGTCGGTAAAGAAATGTTTCATACCAAGCATTTTGATAATCAATATAGTGATATCCTGAAGGATTGAACGGAACAGCAAAGGATTTGGTAGTATATGTAGTAAATCAGTCTTTTCCTGTAAGAACTTTGAGGATTCAACATGTGGAATAGGCTATAAAATTTGGATTATGTTTGTCTGGACTATGTTCAATTTCTACAGATTTAGAGTCAACAAGGATAAGTTCATACAATTATCGTGTTTTTAACAGGGAGTCTGGAATATAGTAGCAATTTGGAAGAAAAGTAGCTTTGATAAATTTATTGAGTTCAAGAAGAGATTGAGATTCTCCGTATTTAGTATAGGCGACATGATTGCATATTTGTTTGGTGAAATATTTTAATAAGTCTAAAGAAGATGTTTGAGTAGAGGACGAAGGATGTTTAATTGAGGCCTGAGCATATGTTAATGGAGGAAAATCTTCAGAAGGTACGGTTTGGAATTGGTTTATAATAGGGATTGAATATTGAGGATGGTTTGAGTATTAGGTGTCATAGCATATTGCTGAGGAGTTTGAAACTTTCTTTCTTTCCTATTATCTTGGTTCATGTTGATGGCTGAAAATAAAATATAGTTGTTGTCAGAAATGGTAAAACTCATAGTGGAAATATTGTAAAGGAATTTTTTTTTTTAAAACTTTTGAAAATATTTTACTTCGCATTGAATAGGTTTAGACTATATGATTTAATATTCGGCCGTGCATGCATTGAGTGTTCTAATATTAGTTTTCCAGTATTCTATGGTTTTTTTCCATGTGATGATGTTGGCACATTAATTGATAATGTTCATCTAACCATTTTATATAAAATTCATTGAAATCTAGGGGTGACCTTGATGCAATATGATTGCGTAAGATAATGCTTATTTCCTCTAGTCGTTGATTTATTTCTTGGAATTCCTTTTGATCTTTATTGAGTCGTTTAATGACTTCAAGCCTTTCTAATTTATATCAATATTTCGGATTGTTACATTCAATTACATTGATTTGTCTTGATATTGAGGTATTTTGTAATAAAGATAAATCTTTTTGATAAATAGAGGTAATAAATTTGAATAATATTGTTGTTCCCATAATTTCTGTATGCACACGAATTTGATCTACTTTAAATGGATAAATTTGAGTGATGAAAGGAGTTCCAAGAATAACTTCTTGACCCATATCTCGTACTAAAATAAATGAGGCTTTAAAATAATATCCTTGATTGCATATGTAAGCATTTGATAATTTATACTTAATTTGTAATGCCATACCATGAGCACTATGAAGTCATTCTTTTGTTTTTTTCATAATATATAGAGGGAATTAATCCTTTTCTTATATAATTTTGATCCACACTACTATCTAATTGTGCAATAGTATTTAATTCAAAGCTATCCTTAATTTTAAGAGTAATATGAATATACCATTTTTGAAAATTTATTTGAATAATAGTTGAAACAAATTGTTGATTAGTAGAGATATCTTCTGATTGAACGTTTGAAAAAGAAGGTTTGTTTTCTATTAATGCTAATCTTATTTCTAATTCAAGATCTTTTGTCTGTAATAAACATAAATCCTTTTGTAAATTTTTAATTTGTTCTTTTAAAATATTAATTTTGATTATTAAGTCTTGAATATTAACCACTTTTAAAATATTTGGAATCTCACGTGTTTTAAATATTTTATTGATACTTACCTCATGAAGAGGTTCTAAAGAGTCTTTCTTTTATTGAGATACTTTTGAGTTTTTGTAAATACTCTTTTCTTAATTCTGTATCTTAGATTTGATCAATTAAATCCAATAAAAATTCTTTTTCAATATTATTAGTAGTTATGACGTTAATACACTTATAGCATATTCTTGAGGATTCATTACTTGATGAATATACATTTGAATCACTTTCTAATTCATTGTTATTATTATCTTCATAATCAAAGGAGGACGACGAATTTTCTGATTGACTTGGTGTATCTTTGAGTTCAAATAATGAAATTAATTTATCTTGAATATCTAGATGTTCTGCACATATTTCATTTAGTTTCTTTTTAACTTTATAATTTTTAACATAATGACCTGATTTGCCACATTTATGACAAGTATTTGTATTGTTGATTTTCTTTTTTGTAGTAGCCTTGTTAGGACTTAATTTTTTATAATTTGGATTTCATGTATTATATTGTTTCTTCTTACTAGTTTAGGTTTTTCTTCGTTTTTTTACAGATAGAGCTTCTAACTTTGGAAGGCAAAATGCTTCACAACAAGAACCTAATTCTTTTCGTTCAGCGGCTTTATCTGTTGAATATCTCGCTTGTAATTTTAATTCATTGCATAATGAAATTCTTTCTTTTTAAATAAAACTTAATAATTGACTAAATGCAATTTGTTCAAAAGGAATTGGACCTTTACCTATGACTTCCCTTAATTTATTAAATATTCTTTGAGAAAATAAAGGTGGTAATCCTAAAACAAATTTTTCTTTCCAATAAGCTTGACGGCAGTCTTCTCTTTTTAGTAGGTATGTTAAAAATACATCTTTATATCAATTGTAATCTTCGAGAGTTGGACATCTTAGATTTGTTTAAAGAATATCTGTTGTAGCATTAATATCTTTAGGATTTCCAAGAAAATTGTTAACAATTTTATAAATTAATGTTTCTATATTGTCAGGTTGTTCTTAAAAATTTGTGTGAGCTCTGATTTTATTACGTTCATTCTCTTGAATATAATTGTCCCACCAATTTTTGAATATACCAGTGAATCCAGATGTTAACAAATGAAAAGCTTGTAAATCTGTTGCACATTGAGTTGAATAAACTGTATAAGCAATCAATATTCATTAGAGTGTTACAAATATTTTGTGGTCAGTCCGACCACCAATATTCCATTCATACATTGAATCATCAGCAAAATTTTCAGTAATTATTATTTTAGCACTTTCAATATGAAGATTTGGAGGAGTTTGTTTGGAATAATATGGAAGTTCCTTTTTATATATTTTATTAATATTTTGGAAATCATCATCTGATTAAGATAAATCTTTTTCTAAAATATTAACTGTATTTTTAGTTGAAGTTCCTGGTTCTTTTAATTTCTCATCTATTTTTAAAATTAAAGGACTACTAGTATCTGGTAGTTCTAATTTATTTGAGCGTCTTATTTTAAATAGGGGTTTTGCAATATCATCTAAGAAGTTTCGCTTATTCTTTTTAGTATCGTTAATAACTAAATTTTCTAATTTTTCAGTTAATAAATTAATTTCCTGTTTTTTAACAATTGCTTCAATTTGAGTGGAGATCATATTGACTTGTTGAGACACCATATGTAATACTTGGTTTGTATAATTATTTTGATAATATACCTTTTTAATGTCTCTCAAAAGTACTTGACTATTTTTCGAATCATTTTTACCTATTTTGAATGGAATTGCGGGAATATTACCCTTAAGGGTAGTTAATATAATTTCTTATGATGGAGGAATAAAAGAGGTGATTATTTTACTATTTTTGAGTGTCCATTTTTTAGTAAAATTAATATTAGTATTTATTTCTTTGACATAAAATAGGCCTGGAAGATTATGATCAGAGGCAAATATAGCCCACCAATTGAGGAAAGAGACATTTACTTAATGTCTTCCCATAGATGAATACCACTCTTATGTAATAAATGATTGTGCATTTAAATCAAAGTATGAAAGGAACTATTCTCTTTTGACTTTATTCTCTATTGAATTGAAATTTTGTCATGAATAATCTTTATTGATTTCAAAGGGCCTTGAAATGACATTAATTGAAGAAAACGATAGGAGTTGCATAGTTGAGTAAGTTGGTGAACCTATGGAAAAAGTAGCTTCATCTATTCGCTCAGCTATTGGAGCTTTATAATAAATTTTTGAGTATTTTCTACTTGATTATCTTTCAAATAATCATAATTAGATGACCTCAAAGGCATTGCATATGAAGTTCGAGAGAGTTCCATATTTTCTGAAAATCTTGGAGATGAACCTTTTTCTCTACTTGAATTAAATCTTATTAGTATTCTACCATCAGGCTCTTTCCTTATTTGTTGAATATTCGTTCGAGCAATATTTATTTGTGGTCTAATATTTTGAATAATAAATTCTTGAGGAATAGTAATTTCATTCCATTTTAATAACTTAGGAGTAAAAGTAGTAATATTATCTGATTCATCTTTTAATAATATGGTTTCATCTAAAGTAGGTTTGAATATACATTTTGGACTTAGTTGGGATGATAGTAATTTGAAATATACTGTGTAAGTAATAGCAAAATTTCTTCAAAGCATATGAAATTGAACTTTTAAATCATTTTGAATGTTAGGAAGATGGATATCTAGCACTAAAGGATCCATAATCCAAGGTTTGTTTAAATCTACTGAATAATTTGGACAACAATTAAAATATATGGGACCATTGCAAATATTAGTTTGAATCATGACTAATAATGAATCTTTGTAACGTATTAATCCATTGTCTCTTAGGACCATGAATATCAGATAATCTAATCCTAATTTTGTTAAACGTTTGAGTGCAACTTGAATCATACCAAAATGAACGTATTGATATTTCTTTTTATATTTTTTAATAGCAATTTTTGAGAGTGATTTAATAGCCTGAAATTCTTCGTCTAAACTAAATGTTTCTTCATGATCCTTTATTGATAAAGCAGCATTGAAATCAAACTTACCTATTTGATAAATTGTTCCTATTTTTTATTTAGGAATTTTTTAATTAGACAAATCAATTTGACAACTAATTTCCTTGTTGTTAACCACATTAGAGTTCTTACTACAACCTAAACTAAGATGATCTCTAAACCAAGAGGCCATCTGAGTTACATTTGAACACTTAACTAGGAGTCATGTACATTCTACCGGCACCACCTAACACACGGTTAACCAACAGACATACCGAAGCTGACCAACAACTGACCAATGCTAGCGATGGCTAGACACTAACTAAATAGACAAATTTGGCTCTGATACCAATCAGGGGCAGGATCGACCCTGGCGGGTAGGAGTAAAGGCCTAGATGCGGGATTAATGCAGTAGGGGAGCGGAGTAAAAAACATATTAATTTTCTACAAAACGAATAAAAAAATTGAAGAAAGTTTACAACAACCCTCTATCCAAAAGAAAATACATGAATTACACGAATTGTTTAAAAATAAAGTATGTTCTGATCTTCCTCTGTTAACCACATTAGAGTTTTTACCACTACCTAAACTAGGAAGATCTCCAAAACAAGAGACCATCTGAGTTACATTTGAACACTTAGGTAGGAGTCATGCACATTCTACCGGGACTACTAGGACCACCCCACCGGGACTACCTAACATACGGCTGACCAACGGACTTACCGGGGCTGACCAACAGCTGACCAACGCTAGCAACGGCTGGACACTAACTAAATAGACAAATTTGGCTCTGATACCAATTGGGGGTAGGATCAACCTAGGGGGGTAGGAGTGAAGGCCTAGATGCGGGAGTAATGCAGCAGGAGAGTGGAGTAGCAAATTGCTGTCATATAAAGCATATTTTTGAAATGATGATCAAAACGAAATTGGAAATAATGGAATTGAAATGAACAAAACTGATGAATAAAAAATTACTTTTATTTGAATTAATAAAACTTGGTACAGGGATTTGAATCGAAGCACTTGGTAATGGAGTATAAGGGAGATGGAGAAGGCTATTTGAGAGGAGAGTAGATTACAGGAGTGAGGTTGTGAATTAGCTGTGTAAAGCTTGTAAGACATGCAAAGCTCTCTAAGGCCTACTTGATATAATACTATGGAGTACCTATTTATAGAATACAACATGGAATTAATTATTTTTACGTGAACGTTAAAGATTGAATAATAAAATGGAATCTTGTGTTGATGATTTCTGCCGATAATCTTGAATTATTGATGCTTCTTGTTGAACTTGGATTGGAATCGCATCAAAAGTAAAACAGTACTGAGTAATAATGAACTTCAGACTGTTCTTAAATTATTATTCTGATGAGCTGTCTTGAACGGTGATGAAATATCCTGATAATGAGTCATAATCTTGCATAATTGCTTGTCTTGGTAAGTCATCTCTTTTGATGTTGACATGTTGATGAGTCACGATAAATCATAATTGCTTTTGATTGATTGTTATACACACGTTGATGAGTCATCGTAATGGCATTTTGGATGTGTTTGGATTGATTGCTGGATATCCCTCCCGGGGGTTTGAGATGGATTGGTGTGGGAAATGACGAAGTCCTACAAAACATGTTAGTAATAAAACCCCCTTTTTTTTGAATGAACATTAGGAGTAGTAAATCTATTTAGTAGTCATAGGGATCTTGAGCACAAGGACCACCCCATGGTTCACAAGTTGAATGAACTGAGGATGAGGATAAATCTGATGAAGTGGTTTGGATATTAATAGCAGTTGTTTTTGTTTTTTGAGTAATTTAACTCTTTTCTGAGTAATTAGAGTTCATCAAGCTCATTGGATAAGGTAGCTTTGCATTTATTGTTGGAGTTGAAGATGTGATCCTTGTAAAAATTCTCTTGTTATAAAATATGGTAAAGAATTATCTTTGCTTTGAATAAATTCAATGTCAAAATCAAATGCAGATAAAATAGCTTGCCAGCAAGCAAATATTTGTTTAGAAACAATGTTTTGAACATCTTTTAGAAGAATTTCTTTTGCAGATTTGCAATCTATGCGAAGAAGAAATTTTTTATTAAATAAATCATCTTGAAATTTTGAAACACGTAAAACGACTGACAAAATAAATCTCTTTTGAAAATATTTTACTCCGTATTGAATAGGTTTAGGCTGTATGCTTTGATATTCGGCTATGCATGCATTGAGTGTTTTAAGATTAGTTTTCTAACATTCTTTGGTTTTCTCCAAATCATGACGTTGGCACATTAGTTGATAATGTTCATCTAACCATTTTATATAAATTCATTGAAATCTAGGGGTGACCTTGATGCAATATTGATTGCGTAAGATAATGCATATTTTCTCTAGTCGTTGATTTATTTCTTGCAATTCCCTTTAATCTTTATTGAGTCGTTTAATGACTTCAAGCCTATTCCAAATGTCGTATCCTCAAAGTTCTTACACGAAAAGACTGGTCGACTGCATGTACCACCAAATCATTTTCTGTTCCATTCAATCCTTCAAGATATCACTATACTGATTATCAAAATACCCCAATATCAAGACAAATCAATATAATTGAATGTAACAATCCGAAATATTGGCAGGATTGACCTAGGCGGGTAGGAGTGAAGGCCTAGATGCGGGATTAATGCAGCAGGGGAGCGGAGTAGCAAATTGACATTATACAAAGTATATTTTTGAAATGATGATCAAAACGAAATTAGAAATAATGGAATTGAAATGAACAAAACAAATGAATAAAAACTTACTTTTATTTGAATTAATAAAACTGGGTACAAGGATTTGAATCGAAGCACCTGATAATGGAGTACAAGGGAGATAGAGAAGGCTATTTGAGAGGAGAGTGGATTACAAGAGTGAGGTTGTGAATT
>JAKOGI010000780.1:0-165000 GCA_029747015.1 Carnegiea gigantea | reverse complement strand
TATGCTAATATTGGCCCTTCTAAGGCACATCGTATTATTAAGGAGCAAATGGGTGGTTTTCAAAATATTGGATGTAGTAAGTAAGATTTAAAAATTTTTCAAAGAGACTTGAAAGCATCCATTAAGGATTTTGATGCACAAATGTTTATTGAGAATTTTAAGAGAAATAAAGAGGTGCATCCATCTTTTTATTTTGCATATCAGTTAGAAACTGATGGTACACTGAAACATGTGTTTTGGGCTGATGGTGTTACTAGATTGAATTATGCGCTATATGGTGATGTTGTCTCCTTTGATACAACATATGACAGTAACCGATACAAAATGATCTTTACCCCATTCACTGGGTTAGATAATCATAGGTTGTGTGTGATATTTGGAGCGGCATTTCTAGGGGATGAAAAAGCAGAATCATTTATGTGGTTATTTGACAAATTTTTAGATGCAATGGGTGGTCACATGCCTGTTTGTCTCATTACTGATCAAGATCCTACCATGAAAGTTGCAATTGCATTAAAATTTCATTCTACTACTCATAGGTTTTGCATTTGGCACATTATGAGAAAACTTTCAGAGAAAGTTGGTTGTTATTTGAATAGTAACAATGAGTTTATCACTCGTTTCAAATCATGTGTGTATAACGTAGAGACTTCAATTGAGTTTGAACAAGCTTGGCAATCCATTATCCAAGAATTTGGTTTGGAAAAGAATGAATGGTTGTCAAAATTATTTGATATTCGAGATATGTGGATACCTGCCTATTTCAGAGATTTATTTTTAGGAGTAGTGTTGAGGACTACTTCAAGATCTAAAAGTGAAAATCGTTTCTTTAGCAATTTCACAAACCCTTATTTGAGTTTGATTAAATTTTAGATGTGATTTGAGAGTGCTGTAGAGCTACAAAGGCTTAGTCAATTGCAATTGGACAATGAAACTTCATCTTCCAAGCTTGAGTTAAAGACAACCAAAGATTTGGAGAGACATGTATGTGAAATCTACACTTATGCTAATTTTTATAAATTAGAAGATGAGTTTTGGACTGTGAAATTGATGACAAGCAAGTGATAGATGAGGGTCATTTGATACCTATTGTGGATAATGGCCATAATAGAGAAGTGAAAAGATAAGTGATATAATATCCCTCTAATCATGTGGCACATTGCTCATGTAAGATGTTTGAAAGTGAAGGAATCCCATGGCGTCATATATTGTGTGTTTTGAAGGGAAAGGGTTTGCGTGAATTGCCAAGCTATTACATTTTAAATAGATGGACCAAAATGGCGGCAAGCTAGCCGATATTTGAT
This sequence comes from Carnegiea gigantea, assembly GCA_029747015.1. NCBI lineage: Eukaryota > Viridiplantae > Streptophyta > Magnoliopsida > Caryophyllales > Cactaceae > Carnegiea > Carnegiea gigantea. The sequence goes on along the minus strand of JAKOGI010000780.1, from coordinate 163,696 downwards.
GCAAATGGTGTTCTTTTAGAAAGGTGTTCTCAAATGGAGCACGAAGATAGGTTGATTTCAAATAGTTGGTTGGATTTTTTAGATTGCATGCAACTTGTGGGAAGAAATCCTGAAAAACTCAGTCTTGTTATGAAAAGAATTCAGAATGTTGTAAAAGAATTGAAGGAGTTAGATGGTGGTACAAGTGAAAGAAAAATAAGTGAATTGGAATTATTTATTGGATCAAGTGCTCCAGAGCAAATTGATATTCCCCCACCTAAATATTGTCATACTAAAGGAAGCGGTAAGCGTATTAAAGGAGGGAAAGAAATAGCCATGGAGCGACAACAAAAAAGAATGAGACTTTACAAAGCTTGTGGACAAGAAGGCTATCATGATAGTCGTAATTATCGTTCGAAACTCTCTTCCTAATTTAAGGTACAAATAATCGCTTCTTTTCTATATGTTGTAAATGTTGTTTAAATATGTTCTAATTAGAGTTATTATTTATTTCAGGATAAACAAGATAACTACCAAGGTCGTGGATGTGAGGACTATCTTAAGTTGTAGTGAATATTAGTTTTGGACAATGATTTATGATTGTTCTAGCTATGATAACTAGAGTTGTATTTGACTACTATATCAATGTTTTATGTATCTTACTAAGTTACTTTGTATTTGACTATGGTTTGATTATCAAAAGCTATGGAGTATGTTTAAATTATTTGGTGTGATCAGCGCTCCGTGTAAAGTTTTGTAGTTAATGGTGTGCTTTTGTAGTGCTTAAAATGAGTTTTTACTTTATCTCAAAATAACATATATATAAGAAGCTATGTGGGACTTGGACCCACATCTCCCATGTCCTTACACGGTGCTCTTACCATTTGAGCTAATAGGTTAACGATTGAGCAAGTTCTATTGAAATATTCTTAGAAGATTATACCAAGTTTTGAAGAATGGTGTTGCACTAATAGTTTGCTCAATATTGACATCCCCAGCTCACATACCACAAAAAAATTTGTTCCTATGTAGAGAAATCAAGCAGAAAAAACTAAACATAGGATATGATTGAATGCATCATTACCAGTAAGATGTCAAAGGAAAACAGCAAAAGTTGAACCAAACAGAACAACATAACAGCTAATGAGAAAAAAGAGCACACCATTTAACCAAATAGCACACACAAACTTTCAGAAGCTTCTCTGAAAGCCCTGCAGAGACTGAACCAAAGCAACTTTGAACTAGTACAAACCACAACAACCTTAACCAATCTATGCTTCTATTCTCTAAGCATTGATTTTGTAACTTACAATGGCCTCTGCTAAACTAAAACTATTAAGAATATGATTGCCTTATCAAAACCCTAAATCATTAACGACAAGGAATCCCTAAGATGACAACAGAGGTTGAAAAGCACAAATCATTAACTGTCTTCTTATTTATTCCATCCATAGTAGACTAGTCAAGATTGGAGTGGCCAAATTCGCAAATCCGCCCCCAACTAGGCTTATTTTTCGAAATTAAGAAAACAAAAATTACAAAGCATAGCACCCCTTGTCGGCCGGCGAACAACTAGAATCCGGCCAGAGCACCCAAAACGAACAGCCGGAATCCGGCCCAGTCAGAGAGAGCGAGAGAAAGAGAGAGAAAGAGGGTGTGCGAGGGGAAGAGAGGGACAACCGCCAGAATCCGTCACCAGCGCACAACCGCCAAAATCCGGCCAGGCCCAGGCGAAATCCGGCCAGAGCCACGCAGAACGAAGGCGGCGTGAGTTCTGCAAAGACCGGTGCTGTTGGGCCAATTAGGGGCAGTTAGAGAGAGAAAGTGTGAGAGGAAGAGAGCCGAATTTCGGCTAGCCGTGTTCCCGGCGTTCGTGAGTAGTTGAAGGAATTGAGAGAGAGAGGGTGTGAGGGGAAGAGAGAGGAGATGAATCCAATGTCTGGGAAATGAAAGGGCAGTTCGCAGAACCCCTTCCCCTCCCCCCCCCCCCCAATAAGCTTACTTTTTGAAATTAAAAAAAAATTACAATTAATTTGAACCGCTAGATTCAAATTGAAGGGTTGTGATGAAAAGTTCTCACCAAAGTAAATGATCCCACCTAAGAAAGGGATCGGCCTAGGTGGGTAATAGTGAGGGTCTAGATGTAGGATTAATGCAGCAGGGGAACGGAGTAGCAAATTGATGTTACGTAGAAATTAATTTTGAAATAATGATCAAAACGAAATTAGAAATAATGAACAAAACAGATGAATAAAAACTTACTTTTATTTAAATTGATAAAACTTGATAGAAGGCTTTGAATCGAACCACTGGGTAATGGAGTACAAGGGGATGGAGAAAGCTATTTGAGAGGGGAGAGGAGTACAGGAGTAGGTTTAGAATTGACTGTAAGGGTTGCAGATCTTTCTGATGGTGCTTCAAGCTCTTAGGTGATTTGTGTGCTATCTTGGCGTGTCTTGTGATGCCTAATACAATGCTATAGAGTACCTATTTATAGAATACAATATGGATTTAAATGTTTACACATGGGCGGTAAAGATTGAATAATAAAATGAAATCATGTGCTTATAACATTTGCCGACAATCTTGAATTATTGATGCTTTATGTTGAACTTGGATTGGAACCACATCAAAAGTAAAACAGTATTGAATAAAAATGGACTTTGGACTGTTCTTGAATTATTATTCTGATGAGCTGTCTTGATAGTGACGATGCATAAATCCTGATGATGAGTCATAGTCTTGCATAATTGCTTATCTTGATAAGTCATTGTCTGTCTTGATGAGTCATTGCCGTTGATGTTAACACAATGATGATATCTCGATGAGTCATAATGAATCTATATCTGTTTTGTTCATTTCAATTCCATTATTTTCAATTTCGTTTTAATTATCATTTCAAAATTATACTTTACATAACATCAATTTGCTACTCCTCTCCCCTGCTGCATTAATCCTGCATCTAGGTCCTTACTATTACCTGCCTAGGTCGATCCTTCCCCCGATTGATATCAGAGCCAAGTTTGTCTATTTACTTAGTGTCTAGCCGTTGCTAGCGTTGGTCAGCTGTTAGTCAGCCCTGGTAAGTCTGTTAGTCAGCCGTGTGTTAGGTGGTCTCGGTGGGGTGGTCCCGGTAGTCCCGATAGAATGTGCATGACTTCTAGCTAAGTGTTCAAACGTAACTCAGATGGCCTCTTGGTTTAGAGATCGTCTTAGTTTAGGTAGTAGTAAGAACTCTAATGTGACTACCAGCAAGGAAGTTAGTTGTCAAATTGATTTTTCTAATTGGAAAATTCCCAAACAAATAATAGAAGAGTCTGATGGTAGAATACTAATAAGATTTAATTCAAACAGAGAAAAAGGTTCGTCTTCAAGATTTTTAGAAAATATGGAACTCCCTCGAACCTCATATTCAATGCCTTCTAGGTTATCTAATTGTGATTATTTGAAAGATAATCAAGTAGAAAATACTCAAAAAATTTAAAAAAGTAAATGCACAATTATTTATTAGATAAGAGTGGTATTCATTTATAAAAAGACATAAAGTAAATGTCACTTTCTTTAATTGGTAGGCCATATTTACCTCTGATCATGATCTTCCAGACCCATTCCATGTCAAAGAAATAAATACTAATATTAATTTTACTAAAAAATGGACACTCAAAAATGGTCAAATAAAATGGTCAAATAATTGCCTCTTTTATTCCTCCATTAGAAAAAATTATATTAAGTACTCCTGAAGATATTATTCCGACAATTCCATTCAAAATAGGTAGAAATGATCCAGAAAATAGTCAAGTATATTTGAGTGATATTAAAAAGGTATATTATCAAAATAATTATACAAACTAAGTATTACATGCGGTATCTCAACAAGTCAATATGATCTCTACTCAAATTGAAGCAATTGTTAAAAAATAAGAAATTGACTCGTTAACTGAAAAATTAGAAAATTTAGATATTAACGATACTAAAAAAAATAAGTCAAACTTTTTAGATAATATTGCAAAACTCCTATTTAAAATAAGACGCTCAAATAAAATAAAGCTATCATACACTAGTACTCCTTTACTTCTAAAAATAGACGAGAAATTAAAAGAAGTAGAAATTTCAACTAACAATACAGTTAATATTTTAGAAAAGGATTTATCTCAATCAAATGATGATTTTCAAAATATTAATAAAATATATAAAAATAAACTTCCATATTATTCCAAGCAAACTCCTCCAGATCTTCATCTTGAAAGTGTTAGAATAATAATTATTGAAAATTTTGCTGTTGATTCAATATATGAATGGAATATTGATGGTTGTATTGACCATGAAATATTTATAACACTCGAAAGAATGTTAATTACTTATACAACTTATTCAACTAAATGTGCAACAGATTTACAAGATTTTGATTTATTAACCTCTGAATTCACTGGTATACTCAAAAATTGGTGGGAGAATTATATTCAAGAGGATGAACGTAATAAAATCAGAACTCATACAAATTCTCAAGGACAACCTGACAATATAGAAATATTAATTTATATAATTGTTACTAATTTTCTTGAAAGTCCCAATGATATTAATGCTGCAACATATATCCTTTTAACAAATCTAAGATGTCCAACTCTCGAAAATTACAATTGGCATAAAGATATATTTTTAATATATCTATTAAAAAGAGAAGACTATCGTCAACCTTATTGAAAGAAAATTTTGTTTCAGGATTACCATCTTTATTTTCTCAAAAAATATTTAATAAATTAAGTGAAGTCATTGATAAAGGTCAAATTCTATTCGAACAAATTACGTTTGGTCAATTATTAAGTTTTATTAAAAAAAGAAGGAATTTCATTATGCAATGAATTAAAATTACAAGCAAAATATTCAACAGATAAAGCCGCTAAACGAAAAGAATTAGGTTCTTTTTGTGAAGCATTTTGCTTTCCAAAGTTAGAAGCTTCATCTGTCAAAAAACGAAGAAAAACTCAAATTAGTAAGAAGAAACAATATAATACAAGAAATCCAAATTACAAAAAATTAAATCCTAAAAAAACTACTACAAGAAAGAAAATCGATAATACAAATACTTGTCATAAATGTGTCAAACCAGATCATTATATAAAAAATTATAAAGTCAAAAAGAAACTAAATGAAATTTGTGCAGAACATCCAAATATTCAAGGTAAATTAATTTCATTATTTGAACTCAAAGATACGCCTAGTCAATCAGAAAATTCATCGTCCTCCTCTGACTATGAAGACAATAATATCAATGAATTAGAAAGTGATTCAAGTGAATATTCATCAAGTAATGAGTCCTTAAGAATATGCTATAAGTGTATTAATATCAGAACTACTAATAATAGTGAAAAAGAATTTTTATTAGATTTAATTGATCAAATTCAAAATACAAAATTAAGAAAAGAATATTTACAAAAACTCAAAGGTATCTTAATAAAAAAAGACTCTTTAGAACCTCCTCATAAGGTAAGTATTAATAAAATATTTGAAACATGTGAGATTTCAAATATTTTAAAAGTAGTTAATATTCAAGACTTAAAACTCGAAATTAAGATATTAAAAGAACAAATTAAAAATTTACAAAAAGATTTATGCTCATTACAGACAAAAGATCTTGAATTAGAAATAAGATTAGCATTAATAGAAAACAGACCTTCTTCTTCAAATATTCAATCAGAAGATATCTCTCCTGATCAATAACTTGTTTCAACTACTAATCAAATAAATTTTCAAAAATGATACATTCATATTACTCTTAAAATTAAAGATAGTTTTGAATTAAATACTATTGCACTATTAGATAGTGGTGCAGATCAAAATTATATAAGAGACGGATTAATTCCCTCTATATATTATGAAAAACAAAAGAACGATTTCATAGCGCTAATGGTATGATGTTACAAATTAAATATAAATTATCAAATGGTTACATATGTAATCAAAGATATTGTTTTAAAAACTCATTTATTTTACTACGAGATATAAGTCAAGAAGTTATTCTTGGAACTGCTCTCATTACTCAAATTTATTCATTTAAAGTAGATCAAATCGATATGCATACAGAAATTATGGAAACAACAATATTATTCAAATTTATTACCCATGTTTATCAAGAATATTTATCTTTATTACAAAATACCTAAATATCAAATCATATAGCCTAAGCCTATTCAATGCGAAGTAAAATATTTTCAAAAGCTTTCAAAAGAAAAATTTTTACAATGTTTCAACTATGAGTTTTACCATTTCTGACAACTATATTTTATTTTCAGCTATCAACATGAACCAAAATAATAAGAAAGAAATAAAGATTCAAACTTCTCAGTAATATGCCATGACACCTAATACTAAAACTCATCCTTAATATTCAATCCCTATTACAAACCAATTCCAAATCCTGCCTTTGGAAGATTTTCCTCCATTAACCTACGCTCAAGCCTCAATTAAACCTCCTTCATCCTCCAGTCAAACATCTTCTTTGGACTTATCAAAATATTTCACCAAACCAATACATAATCTTGTCGCCTATACTAAATACCGAGAACCTCAATCTCTTCTTGAACTCAATAAATTTATCAAAGCTACGTTTCTTCCCGATTGCTATCATATTCCAGACTCCCCGTTAAAAACACGACAATTTTATGAACTTATCTTGATTGATTCAAAATCTGTAGAAATTGAACATATTCCAGACATACTCCAAATTTTATAGCCTATTCCAAATGTCGAATCCTCAAAGTTCTTACAGGAAAAGACTGATCTACTACATATACCACTAACTCTTTTCATGTTCCATTCAATCCTTCAGGAGATCACTATATTGATTATCAAAATGCTTGGTATGAAACATTTCTCTATCGATCATTCAATCATTCCCTGTTCATCAGTTTTGATACAAAACCTGAAATTATATTTCCATCATGGTTTTATGAATGGTGGACTTTCTATAGCAGTCTTCAAAAAATATGGCTAGAGGAAGTCAAAAAATCATTCCAATTTTATTCCAATTCGCCACAAATTCTCCAAATCTCACAGAAATCCTATTCCACAAGAAATTTGATATTCCATAGATTTTTTGTTGGTCTTTCAGTATTATGCAATATTATCCACCACCAGCATAATTCTCTCTCGCTCGAAAATACAAAATCAAATGGTCGAAAAAATTTGCAGTTAACAAGTTTTACTCCTTAGACGTTATCCTAGCAAAAATATTGCATACAACACAGCAAGTTGTTCCAGTAGCACCATCAACACCCCAAAAGAAGCAAGAGCGATCCTCAAAGGATAAAGGCAAAGCTACCTCATCCAATGAGCTTGATGAACTCCAGTTGCTCAGAAAAGAGATCAAATTACTCAAAAAAATAAAAACAATTGTTGTTAATATCTAAAGCTGCTTCATCAGATTCATCCTCATCCTCAGTTCATTCAACTTATGACCCATGGGGTGGTCCCTGTACCCAGGATCCCTATGACTATTGAGTAGATTTTCTATTCCTAGTTTTTATTCAAAAAAAAAAGTTTTATTATTAACGTTTTTGCAGGTTTCCATCATTTCCCACACTACTCAATCTCAAAACCCCGGGAGGGGATGTCCAGCCAATACGATGTCCAACCATCAATACGATGCCCAGCAATGAATGATGCAATTCAAATACATCCAACATGCTATTATGATGACTCATCCAGCAACATCCAAAATGCCACAGCCATCAATACGATGCCCACCAATTAATGATGCAATTCAAATACATTCAGCATGCCATTATTGTGACTCATCCAGCAACGTCCAAAATGCCATTATGATTCATTATGACATTATGACTCATCAAGACATCATACTCATTATGACTCATCGAGATATCATCATCATGTCAACATCAAAGGCAACGACTCATCAAGACAGGAATGACTCATTAAGACAAGCAATCATGCAAGAGTATGACTCATCATCAAGATTTATGCAACGTCACTATCAAGACAGCTCATCAAAACAATAATTCAAGAACAGTCCAAAGTCCATTATTACTCCATACTGTTTCACTTTTGACGTGGTTCCAGTCCAAGTTCAACACGAAGCATCAATAATTCAAGATTATTGACAGAAGTTATCAGCACAAGATTTCATTTTCTTATTCAATCTTTACCGTCCATGTGTAAACATTTAAATCCATATTGTATTCTATAAATAGGTACTCTATAATATTATATTAGGCATCACAAGACACGCCAAGATAGCACACAAATCCCCTAAGAGCTTAAAGCACCCTCAGAAAGCTCTACAACCCTTACAGCCAATTCTCAACCTACTCATGTACTCCACTCCCCTCTCAAATAGCTTTCTCCATTTCCCTTGTACTCTACTACCAAATGCTTCGATTCAACTCCTTGTATCAAGTTTTATCAATTCAAATAAAAGTAAGTTTTTATTCATCTGTTTTGTTCATATTTTCAATTTCGTTTTAATCATTATTTCAAAATTAATTTCTGCATAACATCAATTTGCTACTCCTCTCCCCTACTGCATTAATTCTACATATAGACCCTCACTATTATCCGCCTAGGTCGATCCTATATTCCTATATATATATATATATATATATATATATATATATATATATATATATATATATATATAGTATGTATATATATATATATATATATATATATATATATATATATATATATATATATATATATGTGGGTGTATATATATATATATATATATATATATATATATATATATATATATATATATACACACACACATCTATATATATATATATATATATATATATATATATATATATATATATATATATATATATATATATATATATATATATATATATATATATATATATATATATATATATATATATATATATGGAGAGTATTATTTGGTTTGTGGCCTGTATGGGCGGACAATATAACATCTGAAAATTATTTCCAAAAATCATATCATGGAAGTCTTCATCAGTATCCCATAAGAGTGATATAATGCATTGGACTCCTCTTATCTCTATTAATAATCCTTTCATGGCTTCATTATGGCTCATTATGCTATTGTCACGCTAGAACTAGTATTTGTTATGTTTGCTCCCACACTTAAATACTTCCTTTACTACACAGAGTTTCTTCCAATACAGCAGTAATCTTAAGGTGGTGCGCAATCCCTCTAAGATTAGGACTTCAGGTGCCCACATGTACATACCATGCACCCACTTTATCCACAGCTAATTTTGTTGCACATGCTTGGTTCCATATCTCCAAAATTTTTTAGGCTTATGCCCCCATGAGATTTTTGGTTTGCAACAGATGGCCTATGAAACTAAGGGGCACCTTTTATGAGCTACATAAGCATTTCGTATATAATTTATGCACAGTTTAGTGACCTCTTTTGTGACATCTCTTGGCAGTACAAATATTAAAGCCCAAAAAATGACAATGCCAAGTACTACTAAGTTGACCATAGCAATTCTACCTGCATACAGTGTTCTAGATGACCAAACCTTAATCCTTACCGTTATCTTGTTTGCCAACTATTGGCATTTAGTTTTGCTCGTCTTGCTTACAGTTATATGCACCCCTATGTACCTAAAAGGGAAAACCCCCTCACTGAACCCAGTTTCTTGCAAAATTTCACTTCTTCTCTAGTTATTGTACCCCCAATAACTATTTGTGACTTGCTAAGGTTTGTAATTAATCCTGAACTTTCTAAAAACTTTTGGAAGGCTTGAATTTAGCATCTTACACTTGCTTTACGTGTAGCATAGAACAAGATGAGATCATTTGCAAATAGTTGGTGAGATAATTTAGGCATTCTGCAATTAGGATGGTAGTGAAAGCTTGGGTTTACAAAGGCATGCCCTATCAGTCTTGATAGATATTCCATAGATAATACAAACAGCAAGGGAGACATAGGATCCCCTTGTCTAAGCTCTCTTTTCCCCTCAAAGTAACCAAAATTTCCCCCATTTAGTTGAATTGTGAAAGTGGCGCTGAAGATAGATGCCATTATCCATTTGATAAACTCAATAGGGAAGTTTAGACACTATAAGACCTCCTTTGTGAATTCCTAATGAATGGAGTCATAGGCCTTTTTTAGGTCAATCTTCATCATGCCTGTCGAAGTTGCATGCTTTCTTGGATAGCCTCTAGCCAATAGACCAGAACATTGAATGGCAGTTCTTTACCGCTACTAAATGCTCCTTGGTTGAGACTCATTAGGTAGGGTGGTACATCCTTAAGCATACTGCTCAGTAGCTTTGCAATGCATTTGTATATTGCAACAGACAATAACCCTAACTCAGTTAAAGAAGAAGGAGATGGTACCTTAGGCAGTAGCACTAGGTTAGTGGTGTTGCACTATTTGAGCATTTTCCTAGTTTTGAAGAACTCCCATAGTGCATTGCATACCAATGGACCTACCTCTTGCTCGTAGTACTTATAAAAGCTACTACTATACCCATCTGGTCCAGGTGACTTCAAATTAGGTATTGAGAAAATTGCTTCCTTTTTGTCCCTTTTTGACAAGTCTACAAAGGTTGAGTTGTTGTTCAATGGATAATTTGGCCCCTCCATCCATCCATAATATCTATATCAATGTGTTTCCTATCATATGACTGTGCCCCCAAGAGCTTGTTGCAAAATTCTATAGTTACCCTAGCCAGCCACTTCAAACCCATAAACGAGCTGATCATGCTCATCCCTTATAGAATATACATATGAACTAATTTTCAACTACTTCATTTTTGCAAAGAAAACCCTTGAACCTTTGTCTCCATAATTAAGCCAGTCTAGCTTGCTCTGCTGCCTCATCAACATGAGTGAAGATTTCAAAATCCTCAAATACTCCATTCTGCATTTCTTCTCAGCTTGTTGTAATTCCATATTACATGGATCATTTTGTAACATTTGCTGCACATCATCCAGCTTCTGTTTGAACAGAGTTTGCTGCTGGTGAATTCTGAAAATTTATCGATGTTCAACTGTTGTAAGGGCTTCTTCATGCTCTTTAGTATTTGTACAAGTTGGTACATCTTACATTGCCTAATGCTCTGGTTCATTTTGTCTCTCACAGTATCTTTAAATCTTACGTCAATCGCCCACTTTTCACAAAACTTGAAAGTATCAAGGGTGTATGATCTGACCACCCCTCCTCTTATAAGTCACTTGTGCATATTCAAAAACATCATACCATAGCACATTATATAATGCCCTATCTATTATTGACCATATTGTCTTGTTTGTACAAGAATAGTCGGGTCCAATGTACTTCATTTCCTATAATTCACAACTAAGTAAAGAGTTGGCCAAATCCCTTGTCTCACTATCATCCAACTCATTCCCTCCCGTTCTGTCCTCTCGATACAAAACATCATTGAAAACACCTACTAGACCCCATACATCATTCATACTTGCGGCTATGTGATTAACATGATCCTATAATTTCTCTCTCACCTTCTTTGTTATGTCCATAGACAAAACTAATATAAAACCTCCTCATTTTTGACATTTGGCATGCCTTGTAATGCACAATTTGCTCGTTCAGAAGCTATATTTCAATATCATAATACCTTAGATGCCATGCCACCCACACCCTCCCTTGCTACTATCTGTCACCCACCGCCAATTGCCAAACAGGCTCCTTGCTATGACCTGTTCATTCTCCTATCTTACCTTTGTTTCCAGAATTCTTATTAATCCCACCTTAGCTTTATTGAAGAAGATTTTGATGTCTTCTTGATTATTCAGACTATTTAAGCCTCTTACATTCCAAGCTAGTATGATATCCACTAAGGGAAGCTCCTTGGAATTCAACCTCCATTGCCACCATCTCCAATATCACATTCTCCAGTAAAGGCGTTAGTTATGGGGGATGCGTCATCTAATATGGGGGATACCATCTCTAATATCTCATTCTCCATTAATGTTAGAAAACCAGTCTAACAAACCCTTCAATCACCTCCAAAGGAGGATTAGTACCAATGACGCAGCACAAAATTGCATTAGCTAAGTAATCAATTCAGAAACAACATCGTGCCATAAATTGGATTTCTAACGACATAGGAGCTCTGATGGTGCTGTCTCCCAAAGAAGATTCCGGGAATTCAATGAGGTTGCAAAGGATGATCATGATTGGATTGACCTTGGATTTTCTTCTTAGACTTTAACGAACAATCAACAAGGCTTAGCCAGAATCCAGGAACATATTGATCATGTCTTTGTCAATCCTAGTTGTCGATTACTTTTTCTTTTCCTTAGCCAAGGGAATGGGAAAGTTGGAAATTAAAGCATTTACATAAGGGATTAAACTATTTCCAAAATAATAACGAGATTCTTTCAAGATTTTTAGTCAAGCATACCTCGAGCCCCTTGAAGTTAAGTTTGGAAAAGGATCTCATAGGGCACTACAATGAGATATTAAGACAAGAAGAACAACTTTTTTCATAAAGTGCATGTATTGGAATATGATGACTAGAGAGAGTGCAACTGCGCAGAATACATGCTCCTTGGGTATTGTCAAATTACTTGGCAAATCTATCGGTTCATTTATAGGATAAGATGAAACTGATTTAGGTAAGGGGGTTTATGCATTATTTCTTTCGAGTGTAGCTATTTAATTTTGGCACATTTTGTTCCATTCACCTCATTTGGGTTAATAAGTGATGCAGAGGAGCTTATCCATTGAGGATAAGCTATTGGTGACTGTTGTTCCTCACTGTTATCTTCCTCATGCTAATCTTTTGTCTCCATTGGAGCTGGATTCACTCCAAGTACTGTTCAATTGGAAATGGTCATTTGCTTTGGGCTGGACACCACTCCCCATAAGTGTAGGACTGATCCCTAATTTGACCACTACTTACTGGAGGTGAGCTTAATGATACGCGTGGTCTCCCTCTTTTGTCTCCTTTAGCTATGGCGGAGGCCCCTAAAGATTTTCTTCAGATCGCCTCAAGGAACAACAGAAAGCTACACACACACATGCATGTGTGTGTGTGTGTGTGTGTGTGTGTGTGTGTGTGTGTGTGTGTGTGTGTGTGTGTAACAACCCCCAGTGTGTCTTGCTTTCACAAGTTATGGGGAGATCCAAATATAGGCAGTATTAACCCTACGCATATGACTGCACATAAAGAGACCTTTTTCAATAGACCTACATGAAAAATTTTAGGAAGATATTTTGATGTTGAAAATTGGTTGGTAAAATAATTTACTAAACACAAGACCCAAATGCTTAAATTGACATAAGTTGCCACGAGCAACAGGTATGGGGTAAGAGTTTTGCGTACCTTGAGCGGCAAGCAGCGACACACTACTAATATGGCCAGTAGTAATTTACAGTCAAACAATCGAGAGTGGAGGGAGGAACCACAGGTGCAAAGAGGCTGCGATTAGGGCTGGTAAAAACTGACACGACACGACAACACGATACGAATCCGACACGAAATTAGGCAGGTTTGGGTTGAGATTATCAACCCGTTTACGTAATTAGGTTAACACGCCTAACCCATTTAATTAAATGGGTTAGGTTAAGGTCGAGACTTCTGACGAAAAAATACCTACTTTAACCCGTTTACTTAATTGGGTTAAATAGGTTAACCTGTTTACCCGTTTACCCACTAACCCGTTTAATTTTTAGTATTAAAAAAAAAAATTGTTGAAATTAAAAATTATAATAGTTTAGCGGGATAGTGAAAAATGAAAATTGAAAATTGAAATGACATTTAGGGTTTAGTCACCGACCCTAATTTGTCCTCGTATATAAGCCTCCTTACTAGCCCTAAAATCACAGTGACCCTCATTCCCTCACAGCCCTCAGTCACTCCATCTCCCTTTTGGCCTGCCCTCCTCTCAACTCTCCAGTCTGGATTCCCTGTCTATGTCCCACTCACATCTCGGTCTCTCACTCTACAATTCTCTGCATCTCGATCGCTCACTCTGCTGCTCTCTGCATCTCGATCTCTCTCTCTGCAGCTCTTGTATCTCGATCTGTCACTCGATTTCATATTTTCAGGTTCGTTTCGTTGTATTTGCTCTCAGGTTTATGCTTATTTCGTTGTATTTCATCTCTAATATTCTCAATCTCTCTCTTTCTCCCTTTCCCAATTTCAAATCGAGGTGTGTTAACCCAATTTCAGATCCAAGGTTTCTCCCTTTCTCGATTTCAAAGGTACGAATTGTTGCTGAAGGTTTCTGTTTTTCTATGGCATGATTTTTCTTCACTGATATGTGGTTGCTTTCTTCCCTTTCAGATCTACGATTCTACGTTGTGCTTGCGTTTGATCTCCATTCTTTCCTCCGACGCTGTGCTTTCTTCACTAATATTTGCCAAAGGTATGAATATATGATCCGAATTGCTTGGGAGTACAGAACAGAGAGTTGCCTTCTTCACTGATTTGGTGCTTTATTTGTGGGAATGGGATTGTAATCTAAGTTGTAAAAAACAGGGGGGGGAGGGGAAGCGGGGTGCCTTTGTCTTTTCGTGTGAGCATCTGCTTGAAATGCTAGGTGGTTAATGATTTTAATCTCCACAATCCAGGGGTAATATTGTTTAGTCTTGCTATATTTGAACCCTCACTATGCCTTGGCAGGAGTCATGGGTTATGAATTTGGAGTTGAACCTGTTACATTTTCCCGGTTAATTTTCTTCCATTGTCATAGGGGTCACGTAGTTTTCTTCCATTGTAATAGGGATGTAGAATCTCATAACTATTGACATGTTGATAAGTGGATGAGGTTTTAACATTGACTAATGACTAATTTTTTTCATAGTCGGTTCAATTCAGGAAAACTAAGTTCAGCATAGTAAAAAATAAGTGCATTTTAGTTTAATCTAATTCATTAAAAAAAAATTCAGTTTAGTTTAGTCCAGATCAAATCAGCAAAATTCAGTTATGAAGAGTAGGACCTAAGTTTCATTCCATTTCAGTTCATTTTAGTTCTACTGATGTGATGTCACATGTTTTATTACGTATGAGGATGCTCCCAGTGCTTTGTTTCAAGGTATTAGGGGCGAGAACTCTCACTGATTTCTTTTTTTCTGATTTGATTTTCCTGAACTGCAAGGTTATGTCTTCGATTTCAAAGGATGGTGAACCATCACCCATTGAAATTGACTCAAATGCTGAAGAGGTGGATAGCAAGAATGCAAAAAAAGCTACTACTTTGAGAACTGGGGCATATAAGCCGGCAGCCTATGGTAAGACCTGTAAACGCCAAAGAAAACTAACTAGCACTGTTTGGGAAAATTATACTTTCTTGGAGCCTAATAAAGAGGGTAATTTATGGTGTGAATGTAAGAAATGTGGGCAAGTGTATAGTGGCGATAGCAAGTATGGGACTAGGAATCTGAAACGACACACCCTAAATTGTAAAAGAAAGAATGTCAGAGACATAGGCCAACTTCTATTGCAAAGTCGTTCTGGATCCTTAAGCAATAGGCGTCCTGAATTTGATATTGAAATGTTTTGTAAGTTGTTAGCTTTGTGTGTTGTGAAGCATGATTTGCCATTTCAGTTTGCTGAGTATGATGGAGTCCGAAACATCTTTGTATATTGAATTCTGATGTGAAAGTGCTTTCAAGGCATACAACTAGGAATGATGTTTTGAAAATGTTTAAAAGGGAAAAGGAAAGATTGAAAGAATTCTTTCATTCTATTCCTGGTAGGATAGCCTTCACTCCAGATTGTTGGACTCCAATCAATACAGATGGCTACATTAGTCTCACTGCTCATTACATTGATCATAGTTGGTCTTCGCAAAAGATAATTTTGAACTTTTCTTTTATGCCTCCACGACATAATGGGGTCTCCTTGGCCGAAAAGATATTGTTACTGATGAAGGATTGGGTCTCGATAAGAAAGTAATGTGCTTGACTCTTGACAATGCATCTTCAAATGATTTGTGTGTGGACATGTTGAAAAGTCAGCTTAAGCTTTTATGTGATGGTGAGTTCTTTCATGTTAGATGTTGTGCCCATATCCTAAACTTAATTGTTAAAGAAGGCTTAAAAGATGTAGATGAGGTTGTGGTCAAAGTGAGGGAGTGTATTAAGTATTGTAAAGGTTCTCAAGTGCAGAAGCAAAGATTTCATAAGTCGGGTAAGGTTTGTGACCTTGTTTATAGTAAAGGGCTACGACAAGATGTCTCAACTAGGTGGAATTCAACATATCTTATGCTTGAGAGTGCCATTTACTATAAAAGAGTGTTTAATCATTTGGAGGCTGTTGATGGGAACTTCACTTATTGCCTTAAATTTGATGAGTGGGTTAAGATTGAAAAAATTTGTGGTTTCTTGAAGTGACTTGTGCTTTTTCTGGATCTACATACCCCACTTCCAATCTTTATTTTCCTAATGCGGTGAGGATTAGATTAGTTTTGAAAAATGAATTAGAGGGTAACGATGCTTTTATGAGGAATATGGCAGTTAAGATGTTTACCAAATTTGACAAGTATTGGGCAGAATTCAGCACTACCATGGCAATTGCCGGCATTTTAGATCCTCGTTATAAGTTCCAATTTGCAGATTGGGCTTATAAAAATATTTATGTTGGTACTCATTAAGCTCAATTGGGTTTATTAAAGGATAAGTTCTTTGCCTTATTTGATGAGTATGCAAAGGCTTCCAATTTGGCCTCAACTTCTACATCGTCTCCTACTGCTCATGCCTCTCATAATGCCCAGCAAGCCGCTAATGATGAGTACTTTGAGGTATATTTGCTTTCAATCTAAATTAAATTGATTTAGAGTGTTTTTATTTTTAAAGTAAATTGATTTTTTTTTATTATCAAAGGACTTCGATAATTATTCAAGTGAGGTGTTCGCCCCTATTTCCAAGTCTGAATTGGAAACTTATCTTGAGGAAAAGAAGTTGCCTCGTGTTGAAAACATGGATGTTCTTAACTATTGGAATACTAATCAGTTTCGATTTCCCATTCTCTCTCAAATGGCACGTGATGTATTGACCATACCATTGTCTACCGTGACTTCCGAATATGCTTTTAGTGTTGGGGGAAGGGTACTTGATGCATTTCGCAGTTCCCTTAAGCCACGAACAGTAGAAGCTGTGATTTGCTTAAGAGATTGGGTGTTTGGGTAAGAAGGTGATGTTTCTCCTTTAACCTTATTTAATTGTTTATGTCTTACTTCCTTATAAATTGTTGTCCCTTTTCTAATTTATATCTTTATTTTCTTATTTAAATTAGCACTTATGCAAACACAATTCCATTTGGATGAGCTGTGTGAAGATGTGATGAATATGAGCTTGAATGATGATGAAGATGGAGATGTGCCATCCAAGGGAGGAGGGTCTTCTAATGAGGTTGCGGGAAGTGGTACTAAGTATAAGCCCATCTTGCTTAATTAGCTAAGTTTCTGATTTGTGGCAGAGGTTACTCCATTGCTGGCTGAGTGGCTGTGTGGTGTTGAACAAATTTTTTAAGTTTGCTATGTTTGGTCTATCAACTGTATTAATTAAATTTCTGATTTGTAAACATTAAATAGCTTGTTTTGTTTGTTATTGGCTTTGAAATGCCTTGGCTCTATTGACTTTGTGAACTTTAGCTCCTAGAATCATCATTTGCTTGTTGCTAGTTCCATAAAAGAGTTGCTTAATGACTTTTCATAACTTACAGATGCAATCTATTTAAACAGGTTAACAGGTCAGACTCTAACCTGATTTTACCCGTTTACTTTAGGCGGGTAAATGGGTTAAAATCAGGTTAACCTGTTTAATTTTTAGTCAGGTTCAGGTTGGCATACTTCAACTCGTTTATTAAACAGATCGGGTTCAGGTCAGGGGTGTTTCAACCCGTTTAATTTCAACCCGAACACGAACACCACCCGACCTAATTACCAGCCCTAGCTGCGACTCAAGAAATCAGATAAGCTATAAAAACACCACTGCTAGGTTCAATCTACTGGCCCACAAGATTACATCACATGCATGAAAAAACAAAAGCTAGTACAACATAACAACAATCACTTCACGAACAAAAGCCAAAGGACTAGAAGCACACTACTTACAATCTGCAACCTTAATTCTAGATTTCCGCACAAACACACACACATACAAAGAATACAGTTTTTCCATAGTTTAAATTTAGTCCTTCCATTTGTGAGAATTGATCCCCCCCAACCTTTCGGAAGGTGATAATATCTCTCCCTTTTAGAGAGTTTCAATAAATTTAATTTCATATTCGTCAGATATAGATGAAATTATTGATTAATTACAATGCGTACTTTAATGGATATCTATTCGACCGATATGATTTATTATAACAGGTAAGTGTCTTCACAAGGGAACTATACTAAATACATGGATCTCCTTTTCAAAGACTGCATGAAGAAACAACCAATGAATGGAAAATGAGAAACCAATATGTTCGCAATTAATTCACACACGCCCACGCACAAGCGCGCGCGCGCGCGCACACACGCACGCACGCGCGCGCACACACACATATATAAAACAAGATTTGTGTCAAAATTATAATCTTTGCACAAGAAATGAAGGCTAAGGCACACATATATATATAAAACAAGATTTGTGTCAAAATTATAATCTTTGCACAAGAAATGAAGGCTAAGGCATTAACATATCACACACACACACATATATATAAAACAAGATTTGTGTCAAAATTATAATCTTTGCATAAGAAATGAAGGCTAAGGCATTAACATATATAGTAGTTGATATTATTGCTCGTTTGGGACTATGTAATCAAAGTGATAATACAATTAAAATGATAATGTTGACTCCATTACCAAGTTTGGTTAATACTAAAGGATGTACTCTAGACTGCATTCCTGTCATACTTTACTCATTACTTCACTTTTCCTAAATTATTGTGACTGCATATCTTTTATCAAAATCTACCCAATTATAAGCTATTATATTTGTGTACTTTCTCTTTTCTTCATTGTCTCCCCTCTGCTTTATATCTCTTAGTACTACACCACCACGCTTTTAAAGGTTTGAAATCCTCCTGGCCCTTTCTCTCCTCTCAATATTAAATAAAATTTAATACAAACCATGATCATATCATTATAGCTGCATTTTTATACGTTCTAGATCACTATCTCACACACAGACACATCATCATCTTCTTCTTCTTCTCTCTCTGCTTGCTAAAGTTGATTACATTATTATGATTTAGAGAAAATATAGTGCAGTAAATATCATATAAAGTACTATACTCAAGATTATAAGATATATGATAATTATCAACAAAGTTACAAAACAGACAAAATAAAAGTGAATTAAATTGCAAAGGCATTAACATATATAGTAGTTGATATCATTGCTCATTTGGGACTATGTAATCAAAGTGATAATACAATCAAAATGATAATGTTGACTCCATTACCAAGTTTGGTTAATACTAAGGGATGCACTCTAGACTGCATTCCTGTCATACTTTACTCATTACTTCACTTTTCCTAAATTATTGTGACTGCACATCTTTTATCAAAATCTACCCAACTATAAGCTATTATATTTGTTTACTTTCTCTGTTCTTCATTATCTCCCCTCTGCTTTATATCTCTTAATACTGCACCACCACGCTTTTAAAGGTTTGAAATCCTCCTGGCCCTTTCTCTCCTCTCAATATTAAATAAAATTTAATATAAACCATGATCATATCATTATAGCTGCATTTTTATACGTTCTAGATAACTCTCTCACACACAGACACATCATCATCATCTTCTTCTTCTCTCCCTGCTTGCTAAAGTTGATTACATTATTATGATTTGGAGAAAATATAGTAAAGTAAATACCATATAAAGTACTATACTCAAGATTATAAGATATATGATACTTATCAACAAAGTTACAAAATAGATAAAATAAAAGTGAATTAAATTGCAAGCACTTCACACTATGTAAAAATTAAGTATTGTTTGTAAAGAAATTCATCCCATTGTAATTACACAAACTTTGCAACCCCACATTATAATGTAATTATTATCTCATTCCATTACACTCACAGTTATATTGTGTGGTTAATTCCATTACATATTCTCACCGTTACATTAACGTCACAAGTATATAGCTGTCAATATTATTTAACCATCCACGTCGGCTGCTCATTGTCAGTTAGTCATAACATACCCGTTCTCGTTGATTGGCTCTATTTTCATTTAAACCTACGTGTAAAATTACTACTGTCGAAGGATAAATGCCATATCCATAAGCATTTCGACTTATAGCACATTTCATTTCCCCCAAAAAAAACAGGGGAAAAGGGACATTCTTAACCCATTTAATTAACCAAAATCCACAAAATCGAAATTCACCAATTGTATTCCCCCCTAACCCAAAATACACTAAACTATATTCATCCAAAATTGAAATACATTAAACCTACATTTTACCCGCCAATGAGTTAACCCAAAACCCACAAAACCATACACTCAATCCATATTTTATCCGAGCTCAAAATACAACAAATCGTATTCACCTGAAACCGAAATACACAACTTATATTTTACGCACTCATCCCAATTAACAGGTCTAGCATATCAATGAAATCAAAGAACCACAGTCAATCCAACAAACATTAATTATAACAAAATGAAAGTCTCCACAAACCATCATCGTCTTCCCCGAAAATAAGAAAACAAAAGATTCAACACAATTAGTCCCAACCACAAGAAGATAGTATATTCATGTGACTTCTAAACTTAGAAGTGACTAACAGTCTATTTAGGTGTGATTGTAACAAGTCACTCCTAAATGAACTATTAATCATTCCAATTAACCATTAATAACGACTATAAAAACATTCATCTTATAATATAACTTATGCAAGATCGTCTCACACAAGATTTACTCAAAAAACAAAAACAAAACCAAAACCTGGAAAAGCAGACAAAACAAAAAAATAGATCGGACCACATGCAACAGATATTTCTTCCGCCACACGAAATGAAATAGAAACCAGCAAAGAGACTCAGCATTACTGTCAGAGACAACTTACCCCCAACTTGCAGCACTGCAGGTGTGCAGCCCACATTTATTATCAGCCCACGCAAGAATCCCAACTGAGGCAACAAGGATGCGAATTCATCGGGGAAATGTCAGCCGAGTTTGTTAATTACAGTGGGAGTGGAGATAGCTGCAAATAATCCACCTGTAAGTAAATAGGCAGGAATATCCACCATGGTGCGTGGTATCCCTTACAGCACCTTCATGCTATACAGGGCTAGGGTTATCTAACTAGAACCAAACCTCAAATGTCACAAAGATATTCTGACTAGTAATATTTGTTCAAAACAAATGACAATACTCTTAGTCGATCACAATCTCAGCACACCATAGAAAACAGCTCTACTACACGGCTAGTGAACCAAGAAAACAGAGACATTTGCTAAGTCAAATGACACTATCATAGACACTCATATGTGATGTGTGATGAGACTACTGGCAATCTTCCACTCTTCTAGACATGGCTGGAATCACTCTCGCTGTAAGAGTCCTTAAGATGCTGAGTGACTCTGCAACTACAAAGGCAAGGCTCTACCGTGCATAAGGGTGATAACGACTACTGCTGCTATAGCCTGCCCTATTCCCATACATCGCTCCAGCTCCACCGTAGGCACCAGCACCTGAACCATAGCTGGCACCTGAACCAGAACCACCATAGCCATCACCACCTCTACCATACACACCTAAGCCGGTACCATATCCCCCACCTAATGTTCCCCCGTAAGAGCCATAACGGCCAGAATAGCCAAACGAGGACTCTCCTCGATATCCTGCAAAACCACCGCTCCCACTGAATGCAGTGTAACCTCCTCCAAAATCGCCGCTACCATAGCCACCATAATCACCAAACCTAGAGGAATAGCCTCCAAATGCCCTATAGGAAGCGGGACTATACCCACTTCCAAATCCACTATATGTGTCTGGATATCCTCTGAAATTATCACCATATCCACGTGCCCTAGAGTCACTACCAAATGCTGAACCTGGAGCTGGGTTTGAGGCTTTCTTTGGTTCGGCCTTCTTGATCTCAACCTACAACAAAGAATTAAGTCAACCTATGGATTTAGTACCTGTGAGCTAGGCTGCAAAAGGAAAATAAACCTGTGACAATATCCATTACGACAAGCAATCAAAGCTGAAGTAAAAACCAACCAATTGCTAGAGCGATTTTTGACATTAAAAACCAACAACCAAGAGTGAGGGACATGATCAACATTACAACATGAAGAAATACAATGTGGTTTGGTTGAGCTTAGCATAGTTAAACCAGAAATCTGAGTACCCCTTAAAAGAAGCCATCGAGCTGAACTCACCCTTGTACCATTCATATCAATCATATTTCCATCAGCCAGAATGTCATCAACTACTTTTTCATTGTCGAACACAATAAATCCAAATCCTCGGGAACGCTTGGTAGCATGGTCAAGTATGATCTCATGGTCCACAACCTTGCCATACTTTGAAAAGAAATCATTGAACTCCTCTGTTGAGAGTACACAATGTCAACAAACAAGCAGTTCAGAATTAGCAATCATAGCTTGATAGCTCATTAACTGAAGCTCTAAATCATGTACAATTAATTGTATAACAAACCTTCGGTCAACGTTGTCGGAATCCCACCGACAAAAATCTTCTTGGTCTTGAAGTCATTTGTTTGGGCGGCACCTTTAGGAATTGTTCTTTTAATTTCAACCTAATCCAAACGCAATAGAAAAGAATGTTGAGACAACCAAGAAACAATGCAACGCACCACCACCACCACCACCACCTCCTTTAACCTTTGTCAAAAATAGATTTATAGATCATGCATTTCAATGTAGAGAGAATCACACTTCTTAAGACACCCACCAGAACACTCCCTTCCCCAGGCCCCGGCAAAGTATATTATTGTGCAGCACAAAAATGGACACAGTGGACCAGCATACAGAAGACCATTGCAATGGCATATTGCATTGGCAAGTTCTTGGTAAGAAATCAAAGTAATCAGAGAAGATAAGTTAACATCAACCTTCAGACAACACCTAATATGCCTGTGAAGTGATTTTGCCACTCAATAAACTAAACCTGTGAACCCACAAACTATCCACTAATTAACACAGCCAGTACAGCTCATAAACATGCTACCTAAAATGGCGGCTGCAATTTCACATCCAATAAAAGCTAAATACTACGATATAAAACATTGATATCTGCAACGTCAAGCTCGCCAACTAAAATTGCCAAGTTCATATCTTGGGTCCACATATTCTACAAAGATGGAGTACTTCATCACACCAACAGCAAAAAGTTGACACTCGGCTACAGCACAAGTCGTTATTCTCCCACTATGAGGGATCATGGTTAGCAGAAAGGGAAATTTAAGTGACAATTGAAGCACTAATATACTTTAATCCACATATTGAAGCTATACCAAAGACAGCAATTCCTACATTCTCATGCTCATTCTCAAGATTTAGGAAGGGATAAGGAAAAAGAGCCAACAATTGCGCTTTCCCTAGCAAGGACTTTTTACTAGATTAAGATGGTGGATCGCAGTGTCACACACTAATCCCTCCAGGTGTCCACAAATTACTACGTTTATCCGACTGTTTCGACCTGTTTCTCGGACTCGAGTCCCAACGGTCGAACACAAGTACGTATCAGTGTGTCTGACTCGCGATCGTAATAAACTTCGGATACTGGAACATTGTCCTAAAATGAGAGACAGGGACGACAATTTTTTATTTTTTTAAAAATTAAATTATTTACTGAATTTTTAATAAAAAAGTCAGTGTGCCCTAGATTGCTGCAAATAATTTAAAACTAGTGTAAATACACACAGCTAGGCGAAGGAGGCAGAAAGGCCTTGAAAGTCTTGGATCGAATACAGCTAGCTGCACACCCGTGTCGGTACCTGTGTCATGTCTCGTCGACACTGGTACGGAGGCAATTTGTCGAGTCGCAGCATCATAGTATTGAAGCAAAGCTCCACCAAAGGTATCATAATACTCTTAAGAACTGTCTAGCAACTCGTGGTAAATAACGAACTGACAACAGGACTTTGCCAAATATACACAAGCATTTTTGCAGGTCAGCCTCACCGAAAATGCTCCTGATATGCAAAAATGTACCATTAAAGCTACTTATGCCAGATAATCTAGCAAACCTTCCACAATTATAGTCAAGAAAATACTTTATCAACTCTCAGACATTTGTCAATGCCACGAGCACAACAATGCATACAAGTAAAGTCCCCTATTAGGGTCCATCAATCAGTTTCATATTGCACTATCACACAATTGTTCCATCGGCTAAACCCAAGCCAGGTTATGCACTTTCATCATTTTTTTTTAATGAACTTTTCACAAATATTCTCAGCAATTCATTTTTTTTTTCTACATGACCTGTCTGAACCAAATAAGCATACCAGCAACTATCTATTTCTACACAGCCTGTGCTTTTAACAGAAGTCCTCAAAATTGTTAAAACTTTTCTCCACATAGTTTTCCCATTTCAAGTAGTGAACAGCATATGCCTTTAAATTCCTGTTCAATGCCCACCTACTTGAACACAAAGGACAAAAACCAGCACGAAAAAGAAAGACATTGAACACAGTACATATCAAATCAACAAACAAGCCTGAACTAACCAGGCTGAAACAATGAAAACCTACATATGCTGGGTGAACTTTGTATGATCTCCACAAACAAGAAAAAGAAAGAAGAAAACTAAGTCCCTACTCATACTCCACCTAGTAGAGACAGGTACACCCCAGCTAAGAATACAACACATCAAACACAAATAATACTCCAAAACGAACACGTCAACAAGCAATCTTTCCCTGCTTTAAATCTTAAGTTCAAAGTGATTAAACTCTTCAAGGATAAGCCATTCTTAAATGTCAACAAGTTGACGGTGTTTGCCGAACAAAGGAATTGAACTCGGGTTCTGGCCATCAAAACCATCTTTGCGCATTTCATTGTTGCCCATCGGCAAACTATTCTCAAATATCAACAAGTTGACAGTTTTTGCCAAGCAAAGGAATTGAATTTAAGTTCTGGCCATCAAAACCATGTTTACGTAATTCATTGTCACGCATCAGCTAAAATCACCGAATCCAAACAACTAAGAGACTTTCATAAACATTCTTGAAAGCTAAAGGTAACAAATAGTTACCTGCTTCTCATTAATGACATGTTCCTCTTTAATGACGGTGTCAACGACAGAAGGATCAGCATACGTAATGAACCCAAAACCCCTTGGTCGACCCGTGTGACGATCTTTCATAATAACGCTATCTATCACCTCCCCATACTTCTCGAAATATTTGGTAAACGTATCTACTCAACAAGATTCACACTGTTACTTCGAGGCTAAAGAAAGAAAGAACAAAATTAAGATGCAAAGTGAGAAACTCAACAAAACCAGATTACCTAATGTCGTATCTTTAGCTAAACCTCCGATGAAGATTTTGCTGCAAGAGAAGCCAAATACAAAGGAAACCAATTCAGAGTCTGCTTTGAGAGAAGCAGAGACAGATAAACAGCGAGAGAGACAAATAGAAGGAGAACGTACCCAGGACTGGCTCCATCGACTTCAGAGACACCAGATCTCTTCGGAACCATGATGGAATTGAAGAGATCTAATTACGACGACGGGACGTCGTGGAAGGAGACTTTCTGGGGTTGCAAATTAGGGTTCGCAAATTAGGGCTTCAGATATCATAAATGGCACATGAAAGGGGTAGTCAGACAGACGGAGGTAAGCGTAATAAATAAATAAACTTTGCGAACTTTCTCGACCGACCTTCTTTTTCCCTCTCCTTTTTTTCTTTTTTTTTTTTTTGTTTTTTTCCCCTTCTGGGGTGGGGGCGTAGCGACGGGGGAGACCAACCTCAAGGCCTACGCAGCGGTTGGCTTACGCTAGGAGAGAGAGGAAGGCCGCGCTGCAAGGTTTCTCACTACGTGCCAGTGGCCAGCTTGAGCCTCATGGCTTGCTGGGCTGCTGCGAGGCGTAAAGTGCCATGAACTCCTTTTTTATTGTTTAGCGCTTCGAAACGACGTTTTGGAATGTTAATTAGTTTTTTCCACCTGTATTAAGCACCAAAAAAAAGGAAATGTCTATAAATGTGAACGTTACGCCAATGACTGCTGGGTTGATTTTTGTCAGAGAGACGTTCGACGTCACTTTGCCATAATTTTTTTGGTAAATTTTGTCTATAAATTCCCAAGATTTGTTCATAAAGTTCCCAAAATTTGTTCATAAAATTCACACTTACAAATTTATTTCATCGTCTTCAAAACATTTGTGTAATTTTCTCTCTACTGAGGTATTTTATCAAGAAATAAGTGAAGAAATTAGTAAGAATTTATAGGTTTAATTGTGTTAAATTCTTTATTGTGTATATTTAAAAATGATAATTTTAATTTTTAACATTTTTGTTGTTTCTATTTGTGGAGAATTTCTTGGTGCTCTTTTTTAATTAAGAAAGAAGGGAAGAAAATTGTGAGTAGCAATTTAATTTTTAATTTATTAGAAAATATTATAATGTGGTAGTTTATATGATAAATGTTAAAAGAATTATATGTTATTAATATAGTAGCTATGAGATAATAAATATAGTAGATAGAATAATTTGAAATGATTAAATGTTACTTATGTAATATGAGATAATTAAAATTTGATTATCTGTTGTGAATATATGGTATTAACTTAGCAATATGATTATATATTTTAGGAAATATTAAGAGAATAAGGTTTTAAATATTGCATGATGATATGATTATGTAAATATCTTTAGGCATGTTAACGAAGTTAAGCTTATTAAATTGGTGGTTGTTAAAATGAATATATTTGTAGAATATGTGTCTAATAATTATAAGAATATGTTCGTAAATATAGCTGGTAGAATAGTTGTTAAAATGAATATACTTCGTACAATATGTTATGAAATTATAAAAAAGAATATGTGTTTCAAAAAATATTATGAGAATATGTTTGTAAATATGACATGATTAAAATTAATCATATGTTGGTAGAATATTTTCAGGCATGTTGGAGAAATTATGCATATTATATGCAACTTATTCAAATGAATATAGTAGGTAGGATATGTTACTAAAATGAATATGTAAATAAATATGACAATTAAAATGAATATATTAGTTCAGAAAATGAATGTTTGTCTTTTTTAGGATATGTTACTAAAATGAATATGTTAATGACTATGATAATTGAAAGGAATATGTTACTTCATAAAATGAATAATTTCCTTTTTCAGTATATTTTACAAAAATGAATATGTGTGCTTATTAAAATGAAAGCAGACATTTTAGTAGATGTTACTAAATTGAATATGTTAATGGAAATGTTACTTATTAAAATGAATATAAGATTGAACATTATGATGTGGTTAAATGGTTATATGATTTTCCTAACTAAAATGAATATAATTTGGTTCATGAAATTTAATTTAAATACGATTATATGTTTATATGCTAATATGATTTTATGTAACATGAGTATGCACGTGGTTAAATTAATGTAATCATTTGAATATGATTATATAATTGTATGTAACTTTAGGCATTTACCTTCAATTACTATAGCTCATGAATATATTAATACGATTAATTATGAACTTGTAGGTGGTAATTGCACCTGAAATATGGATCCTAATACCCCCCAAGCTTCATGAGCTTGCTTGAGAATGACAATTCACCCCAAGGTGGGGGGAATAGTACTACCTCAATTCCAACACACTAACACTGTCGTTGGTTTAGTCACTACTTAACTGAAGGAGTTAAACAGTAACAATACTAATATGAGTCAAATATTCAAAGATTTTATCATAACAGTAAAAGAAGAAAAAGCTCCCAAGATGATGATGAGGGAACAAAAGCTGAGGGTCCAGGAAGATAGAATAATGATAAAGGACACCTCAATAATGACTTCTGAGCAAGCGGCTTATTATGAACAAAGGAGAGCAGAAATCATACATGAGAGATCAGGGCACTCATCATCAACTCAGTAATATGTCTTCCTTCCCCCTTCATTATATAAATTGCAAGAGCTACGTAGCTCATCTCAGGTTGTAAGATATTACTGTGTAACTTTTAATTTCCATTTGTTGTCTGAGAGATAAGTTTGTGTAATCATGTTCTGATATGAATTTATAAAAATGGACATGTCTATTGTTGTTTAGTAAAATGACGTTCCTTCTACAACTTACGCAAGCAGCAGCAGAGCTGACGCTTCGGCATCTAGGCCTCAGGTGAAAAAGATATGTATTAAGAGAGATAAAGAAGCTGCCCACGACCGCTTATACAAAAACTACGCAGAAGATTCATTGTAACATCATTTTTGACATAGATTCAAAATGCGGAGGCACTTATTTTTCCGTATTGTGGAAGCATTTGATAATCACTCAAAGTACTTTCAGGTGAGGTATGATATGGCCGGAAAGCGTGGGTTCTCAACATTAACCAAGCGTACCACAATCATGCGAATGCTTGCCTGTAGTGTAGTGGCCGATTGCGTTGATGAGTACTTAAAGATTTGTGAGAGCACCGCAATGGAATGCATGAAAAAGTTCGCCATAGGCGTCTTTGAGGCATTTCGGTGAAGAGTACTTGGGAAAACTCAATCAAGCTGATAATAATCACTTACTATAAGTTACCGGAGCCCATGACTTTTCCGGTATGTTGGGAAGCATAGATTGCATGCACTAGGAGTGGAAGAATTGTCCAGCGGCTCGGAAGGCATCATTTCAAAAGCAAACTTGCAAGGTGCCAATAATCATCCTTGAAGTCGTTGCATTATACGAGATTTGGATATGACATGTGTTCTTCGGATTGCCTGGAACTCTCAATGACATAAACGTCCTTGACTGCTCATCGGTTTTTCAAGAGCTATATGAGGATTAGGCTACTAACTGTGAGTATGTCGTCAATGAGCATGAGTACAAGATAGGATGGTTCGGATGAAATTTATCAGAAATGGCCGACATTTATTAAAACTATCCCACTTCCCCAAGAACCGAAGAAAAAACTCATCGCAGAATGTCAAGAGTCAGTTAAGAAGGACATTGAACGAGCCTTTAGTGTGTTACAAGCTCGATTTGTCATTGTACGTGGCCCCGCTCGTCTAATGGATCAAAAAGAAATCGGTGTTATTATGAGAGCATGTGTGGTACTCCATAATATGATTGTCGAGGATTAGTAGGATAAATACGAGCTTGCATTTGACTACGACGTTGTCGAGGGAACTGTTCCGGAGCTGATTGTTAACCACGACCACCATCCATGCTATGAGAAGTACTTTCAATGATTATGTGAAGTTTCCGACTCCGACATGCATGCAGCTTTTCAAATGGACTTGACTGAAGAAATATGGAAGCGAAATTCGGATCGGCGATAGAGATGATAGTTGAATCATCATCATATTGTAATTTTCTTATGAATGTTGAACTATTGTAATTTTTTTGGGTCCAATATGAACCAATGTACCTTTTTTATTTATTATTGAACTCTTGTAATTTCTATATTCAAGCATGTGTGAATTTTTTTTATTTGAAACTCTTGTGTTGTTTTTTTTAAAAGAAATTATGACCCTCTAATTAGTTGTATTATTAAATTATTATGTGCAAATTATTTTTTCCAAAAATAATAAAGCCAAATAACAAACAAAAACAAAAACAATACCAATTAAATATGGTTAGGTGTGAGGTGATCCATAGGTATTATTTTATTTAGGGACCCAAAGTGGTAAGCCTTCCATTGAAGAATGAGGATTGTGAGGTAAAAAGTTGGAGAGAGGGTTGATGTGGCAGTGGTAGGCTCCCACTTGTGAGGTAAAAAACTGGCTCACCATTGAGTGTGGTTAGACCACGTGTAGCAGAGCCTCCCGTGGGGCAAAAATGGACATCCTGGGCGAGTGGACAGCTCGGGGGGCCGCAACAATCAACCCGTGACCCAAGGCCTGTCGAGCGACTCTCACCCATTTTTGTTTGTCTTTGCGGCAATGACGATGTCGTTTCATGCCGTGTCATGCTTTTTTTTTAACCATTGTAAAACCCCCAAAAAAAAGAGAAAATCTGCTGTTAGGTTTGATGATTGGACCGTTGGATCATACCCATTGAGCAACAGCAACAAATTAAAAAGCCCAACTTTTGTGTTTTGTAAATTATTTTGAACTCTATAAATGCTCTCATTTCTCACAAATTTGAACACACAAAAATCTCAAATTTCCTCCCTTTAAAGCAAAATTGTGAGCAATTTGGCTTATTGTTGTGAGTTATTTCATCAAAGAATTGGGGAAATCTTGTAAGTATTTGTAATTTATGTTCAATTGAGTATTTAATTTTGTAATTTAAATTTTGTATTTACATTTCTAATATTTTTACATTTTTTTGGTAGAAAGTCAGAGGTGCTCTAAATCAAGGAAAAAGTGAAGAAAATTGTGAGTATGAATAATTTTTAAAATGTTTTGATACTTGATTATATGTTAGTTTTCAATTTTGTAAAAATGTTGTTACTATGTTTTCAATTCATATGTTAGTGACTAAAAAATCAATATGAATAAATTAGACTATCTTTGGCCATGTTAGAGAACATAATTATGTTATAACATGTTGTTAAGTTCAATTTTGTTTATCAAGTTTTCGAAAGTTAATTAAATAATTTTATATACTTTATAATTTGAAAAAATAGTAACATTATAATTATGTGACTAAATAACTATCGTTAAATTAGCATTTTACATGTTAGTTTACTTGTATTTTATATTAGGTTTGGAATGTTTGGTTAAATTATTTGAAAGAGTTATACATTTTAAAAATAAGAAAAGTTCCAAATAAATCTATAAGTTAATATGATTTGGTTGTTATAAGTCTTGACATTAGTAATTTGGGATGCTTTGTAAATTGAAAAAGTGAAAGAGCCACTTGAATTGAAATATCAATTTAGTTTACTGAGTATTGAAAAAAAATGAAAGAAAATAATATAATTGGTATGTTTACATGTTACTATGAATAATTTTTAAATTGTTGGAAAATTATGTTATGTGACAGTATATAAGTTAGTACCTAATGTAATTAACATGATTAAATTTAAATATATTTGGCATGTTAGTTAAACTGAATTATGTTTTCACATGTTAGATTACATGTATGTAATGTTACTGACATGATATGTGACTTGATTAGTTAAATTTGTAAATATTGACATGTTATTGAAATTAATAGTAACTTGGTTTTTTAAGTTGGATAATGATTGAAAAAATAATTTAGTTTATTAAGATTTGGAATGCTTGTTAAATGTTTTAAGACAATTTATAAATTAAAACAAAAGCAGAAATCTCTTTTCAAAATTGTTATATAAGTAGTTAGTAATTATGGTTAAGTTTTAAATTAAAATTTGATTTGGCATGTTAGTAAAATTCAAGTAGTGAAATTAAAACAAATATGATATTGAATCATGAAATATGTTAATATTTTTAATATGATTTTCTATAACTTCCTACAAATTAACTAACAATATATTAATATGATTAATTATGTGCTTGTAGGTCCTAATTATACCTCAAATATGGATCCTAACATCCCGCCATCATTTATTAGCTTACTTGAGGGAGACAATTTATCCCAAATCGAGGGGCAGTACCAACCATATTACTCCAACCAATCCCTTCATGTCTTATCCCTCATATCCACCACCAACCTTCACCATCATATGTATGAACTATATTACCCTCCACAACCAAACTTGAAGAATCCAAATGGTGGCTCAGGTCAAAACCTCTGTAACTATTCTGTACCTTATTACCCCCTACCATATGATGACACATAACAGTGAATACCCATATTATTCTCCCTATTATCCTCCACCACCTCCTACCTCAAATTACTTTTCGGGAATAACTCCACACCTTTGTCCACGTCAACCGGATCAATGGTTGGGTTAGGGAACTCTAGGGCCGATATTGACCCGAGTACTAAAGGGGATGTAGAGGAAGTAAAAGGGGGTGCAAGTATCGGTGCAAAGAAGTGGACAGTTGAAAAGGATTAACGACTAATACGTGCTTGGATGAACATAGGTACGAACGGCATTGTCGGGATTGATCAGAAGAATTCTAGCTTTTGGGCTAGGGTGGTCTCCACTTTCAATGACCACTGCCCATGAGGAGCCTCATATACGTACTTTGAAGATGTTTGACGGCCAATGCTCCCCACTTGTTAGTAAATGGGCAGGTATTATGTTGGAAGTGCAGCGTACTAATCAAATTGGGTCAAACGTAATACACAAGTTGTACAAAGAATATACGGGGAATAAGTTTAACTTGGAGCACCTGGAATGAGATGCTTAAGGACCAACCCAAATGGAAGATAACCATGATCCACCTAACTCTGGGGGATCGTCCAAGAGGTTTAATCCCGACACCGAAGAAGCAGGAGATGAAGCTGTGGGTGGGAGTGAAAGACCTGAGGCGAGGAAAGCTGTGAAGAGAAGACTTTGGGAAAAGGCTAACAACACCGTTGTTGATTTAGTCACTACTCAGTGGAAGGAGTCGAGTAGTAACAACAGTGATATGAGTAAGAGGTTCAAGATTCGGTCATTGCAACAAAAGAAGAAAAAGCTCAAAAGATGACGATAAAGGAACAAAAGCTAAGGGTTCGTGAGGATAGAATAATAATGATAGACACTTCAACGATGACTCCTGAACTACCCACTTATTATGAGTAAAGGAGAGCAGAAATCATCCAAAGGGGATCAGGGCAATCATCATCAACTCAGTAATTTATCTCCCCTCCCCTTATTATATAGATTACAAGAACTATATAGCTCATCTTAGGTTGTAACTTTTATTTACCATGTGTTATCTTATACATGACTTGGTGTAATCATGTTCTGATATGAATTTATGGAAATGGGCATGCCTATCATTTAATCAAATGATTACTCTTATATATATATATATATATATATATATATATATATATATATATATATATATATATATTATCTATATATATATATATATATATATATATATATATATATATATATATATATATATGTATATGTATATGTTTAGTCATTATTATATTGCACAGATCGTTTGTAATGGATAATTTCAATATTTAAAAGCTGCTTGTTGAAGAAGAATCACCCTCTGCATCCTCCTCCTCTTCATCAAATGATGATATGTTGCCCGTTATGGGGGCTTTATTACATCATGAACAACAAGTACAAAAACAAATGATGTTCCTTCTATAATTTAGGGAAGCAACAAAAGAACTGACACCTTCGACATCTAGGCCTTGGGTGAAGAAGAGATGTATTAAGAGCGATAGAGAAGCTACATATGACCGCTTATACCAAGACTACTTCTCAAAAGATTCAATCTACAACGAACATCATTTTTGTCGTAGATTTGGAATGCAAAGGCACTTATTTCTTTGCATTGTGGAAGCACTTGAAAATCATTCTGAGTACTTTCAAGTGAGGCGCGATGCGATCGGAAAGCATAGGTTAATGCCATTAACCACGTGTACCGCAGGCATGTGAATGCTTGCCTATGGTATAGCGGCTGGCTGTGTTGATGAGTACTTAAAATTGGTGCAAGCATCGCACTAGAATGTATGAAGAAGTTCACCTTAGGCATTGTTGAGGTATTCGGAGAGGAGTCCTTGAGAAAACCAAATCAAGCTGATATTGATCGCTTACTGCAAGTTGCTAAAACCCATGCTTTTCCCGGTATGTTGGAAAGCATCGATTGCATGCACTAAGGGTGGAAGAATTGTCTAGCAGCTTAGAAGACTTCAATTCAAAAGAAACTTTATAAGGTGCTAACTATCATCCTTGAAGCCATTGCATTATACAAGCTTTGGATATGGCATCCATTCTTCAGTTTGCCTGGAAGTCTCAATGATATAAACATCCTTGACTGCTCATCGGTTTTTCAAGAGTTATATGAGGATCAGGCTCCTAAATGTGAGTATGTCATCAATGAGCATGAGTACAAGATAGGATACTATCTTTTGGATGGAATTTATCTGAAATGGGTGACATTGTTTATCCCACTTCAGCAGGGGGCGAAGAAAAAACTCTTCGCATGTAACATCCCAAATGCAGATAATCCACTGCTTACATTCTCTCCATTAATTTTATCAATTAGAAGAGATAATCCAAAGAGCGGGGCGTTACTGCCGCCCAAAAAAAAGGCCGAGACTTGGCTTATAAATAATAAACATAACTAAGCTGAACATCGCTTACCACCACAACACATTCACACAATCACAAACTATCAAAATCATACATAAACAGTTTCTAATATCTCAAAGTTTACACCAAAATATAGTAACTCTTTGTAGAGTACATAGTTCTAACATCAGAATATTTCACAATACAGTGCTAAAAGCATCTCAGCTCTAATACACCACTATTCCATTCAAACTTCCTAGCTCACTTATCTCCTTTAGCCGGCCTGTCAGCCTGAGGGCGATTTACTGAGCATTTGCCTAAAACAAAATATAAAAATATTTCGAACTATGAGCCGAAGCTCAATATATGCATTCCTGTATTATTAAATGTTCACTAAAAAGCTGGTTGGGCCTGCATTGCAATTGGTGTTAATTTAAAACAGGGAATGAGATTAATATAAAATTGCATTGCCAATTATTATCTAATAGTGAACTCCTAGTAACTGTTACGATCTAAAGATATGTGTACACCTGCCATGCCGATCGAGAGACCTGGCCTAAAGACGTGCGAGTAACTGAAGGGCAATGCCCTCTAACTGATAACTGATGGAATCACTAATTATGTGACAAAACAATGATTAAATTGATTCATTGATGTACTTACCAAAACATTATAATTTTGATAAATACGTGCTGATTTCTAAGGTACAGACATTGAACGTACCTAACACTTTTAATAAAATTTCACTGATTAGGATTATGCACAAAAGGGGACAAAATGATAGATTAGGCCCGATTCTGTGCAAAAATATTATTATAGGAACATATAGTTAGCAAATGTATTTATTTTCATAATTGATAGTTTCAGTTAAAAAAAATAAAGGTTTAACAGGAGCTAAAATAAATAACTCATAACTTAATCTTCGAATCTCCATTTGAGACCTAATTCCCCAATATAAAAAGCTTAAAATTCCCGCAAAACTTTCACTTACGATACAAAACATGACTCCCATAATAGGGTTCCTAAAATTGAGCTAGAACACTAGGGGGGCCAGTTATGATCTAACCTGCGCAGTTATAGCAAAATGGTCATAACTTCCATAGAATTCGGATTAAAGCGATTCAAAAGCCATTTGAAAGATAGCTCAATAATCTATCTATCCATCAAAAATTATAATTTTTTGATGGGCCGATCATTACCAGTTAAATGGCAAATTCTCCCTTGTTTTCAGCCTGTTCACAGCCACACCGCTTTTGTTTCCCCTTCTTTTCATATAATTCCCCATCTAAAATCACTTTTTAAAATCATGCAACAAAGCCTTGGTCATTCTCATCAACATATAAATCCACATTACTCAATTTCACTCCATAATCCTCTACATCACATTTTCAATTCCTTTCTTTCTCAAGCCCACTCAAAATGCATCCATGATCTTACTTATTTGCATAGATGAGCAAGATGACCCTTTATAATCAATTGAGAAAATTTCCATAATTCACCCCTCTTACAAGAATCACATCAAGGCATTTTCCAAGTCAAAGAACATATCTAAGATTCATTTTACATTCAAGTATACACAAATAGCATGCTTGATACCAAAAGAAAGCCAAACCATGCATAATCATTAAAGCCCTAGCTTATGGTGGCTTAAATTCACCCTTTAACTCAACTGAAACCACAACAACACAACCATAATCATTTATGATGCTAAAGATTACCAAATCAAGTACAAAACAAACTATAAGCATCACTTAAAGCTTAAGCTTGCATGATCATGAGCAATCTCAACTCCCACATACTTTCAAGCTTTATCAACACTTAAAACTTCAAAATAACTCTTCTTTCTATCAAAGCAACATAATCAATGATCAAAACAAAAAAAGCAAGAACCAAAACCAACATACAATCAAAACCAATAAGAACAAGGTTAGGGTTTACTTACTTTGCTTGAAGAAAAAGGGGTGTAGATGAAGTTTGGCGTTTGTGGGGGTGTAAGGGCTTAGGGTGGCTAGTGGTGTTTGTTTGGTGGCTAGAGGGGACTATTTTGGTGGTGGTTTGGTGGCTAAAAGTAGCAGAACAGGGGCGGCAGCTGTGGCAGGGTACAGAGAGAAGAAGAGAGGTTTGTGTGTTTGATATTTTCTTTTTTACTTGGCTTGAAATGATCTAATGTTTACTTGGCTAAGTTTTTATCTTCAAAAGTAATTTTTAGCTAACTATGGTTAAGATTACTCATGGTAATTAGCTAGGTTAACTAGACAAGCTTGTTGGGCTTCCAATTGGGCCAAAATAAGCTGGGTTCGGTAATAAAACGCTCCGTAACGGTAATGTTTCTATATAGCTCAAAATTAATTTTTTTTTGGTGATGTTAAGGAAAAACAAACTAAATCACTTAGATTATAATGATTAGGGCCTACTATCAATTTTCTCAAAATTTTTGTTAATAAATAAATAAATAAATAAAACCCGAATTGTCAAGTGATGGCCCAAATGAAAAAAAAAACTTCCACCGAGATGATTAAATGCGATAAATAAACAAATATGAGAAAATCATTAACATGAGGTAATTAAATAAATAAATATGATTTTAGGTTGGGTTATTACAACCTTCCTCCTTTAAAGAGTTTCGTCCTCAAAACTTATGAGATTCACCATGCCATGTAAGATTACCTCAAATAAATGTGGATACTTGGCTTTCATGTCCTCTTCAGTGTCCCAAGTAGCTTCTTGGGAGGTATGGTTTGTTCAAAGCACCTTGACTAGATGTATCTACTTGTTGCACAGTTGATTAATCCTACGATCTAGTATTTGGACTGGACGCTCTTCATATATGAAATCCCCAGTAAACTCAATAGGTTCAGGGATGATGGTGTGGTTCATATTTGGAATATATTTCCTGAGTTGAGAGATGTGAAATATGTTATACACGTGTTCAAGTTCTACTAGCAGATCCAACCGATATGCTAGGGGATTTAACTTTTCAATGATTCCATAAGGTCCAATATATCTTGGACTCAGTTTGCCTTGTACTCTAAACCTCTTGATACCTCTGGTTGGCAAAACTTTTAGAAAAACTTTATCACCTACTTGAAACTCCATATGCCTCCTTCTCTTGTCAGCATAACTCTTTTGCTGACTCTGGGCAACCCTAATATGCTCTCAAATTCTTCTTATTGTTTCAATGATTTCCTGGATCATTTCGGGGCCTATGATCAATGCCTTGTCCAAGTCACTTTAGTACAGCGGGGTTTTATATTTTCTCCCATATAAAGCCTCAAATGGGGCCATTTTGATGGTGGACTGGTAACTATTGTTATAAGAAAACTCCACTAATGGTAAATCGTCTTCCCATTTCCCTTGGAACTCCAATACACAAGCTCTTAGCATGTCCTCTAGAATTTGATTCACACTTTCAGTTTACCCATCTGCCTGAAGGTGATAAGAGCTACTTAAGTTCAATTTGGTCCCAAAGGCTTTTTGAAGTGCTTACCGAAAACAGGCTTGGAATCTCTGATCTCTATCTAATACTATGTCTAAGGGGATCCTGTGTAGTTGGACTATCTCCTTAACGTATAACTGGGCTAGTTTTTCAACTCCCCAAGTATCCCTAATGGGTAGAAAATTGGCTAACTTGGTAAGTCGATCGACTACAACCCAGATAGCATTCTTCTTTAAGGCAAAAAGGGGTAAACCCATAATGAAATCCATTGAGATCGAATCCCAATTCCAAGTAGGAATTTCTAGGGGCCGCAGTTTACCTACGGGACGCTGATACTCTGCTTTAACCTTCTGGCAGGTTAGACACTTGTCTATGTATTCTGCAATCTTCTTCTTTATATTGTTCCACTAGAAGTATTATCTCAAGTCTCCGTACATCTTAGTGTCTCCTGGATGCACTGAGTAGTGAGTATATGAGCCTTCTTGAAGATTTGTTTCCTCAACTCCTCATTTTTGGGTACACATAGACGATTCTGGAATTGCAGGCTCCCATCCTTATGCACTACAAACCTGGGAAACTTCTATTTTTCTAGATTCTGCTTTATTCTTTGGAGTTCAGGATCACTTTCCTGGTTCACCCGAATCTCCTCCACTATGGAGGGCTGTAAAATAATTGCTGATAATTGAGCACTCGCTTGCCCATGGGACACTATTTGACTTTCTAAGCCCTCAAGCTCTCTCAAAAGACTCAACTAAGTAATCACCACAGTATTTGGGCTATGTCGCGCTTTCCTACTCAAGGCATCCACTACAACATTTGCTTTTCCTGTGTGATATTGAATCTGCAAATCATAATCATTAAGCAACTCAAGCCAACGACATTGTCTCAAATTAAGCTCCTTCTGGGTGAAGATATGCTTCAGACTTTGATGGTTAGTATAGATATTGCATGGTACCCCATATAGGTAATGTCTACAAATTTTCACTGCAAAGACCACAGGTGCTAACTTTAGGTCATGGGTAGGGTAATTTCTCTCATAAGGCTTGAGCTGTCGAGAGGCATAAGCTACTACTTTGTCTTTTTGCATCAGAACACACCCCACACCGTTCTTCGAAGCATCACTATAAATGGTATACTCTTTACCCTCTACTGGTAACGTTAGGATTGGGGTGGTAGTTAATCGCTATCTTAACTCCTGAAAAGCTCTCTCACACTTCTCTATCCACTCAAATTTATTCGCTTTCTTCAACAGATTGGTTAGGAGCAAAGCTATTTTCGAAAAGTCTTTAACGAACCTTCGATAATAGCCCGCTAAACCCAGAAAGCTTCTATTCTCAATGACTTTGGTAGGCCTTGACCATTCTGTGATTGCTTTCACCTTCTGGGGGTTGACTTTAATTCCTTCTTTGTAACCACATGTCCCAGGAATACCACTTTTTCTAACCAAAATTAGCACTTCTTTAATTTGTCATAGAGCTGATGCTCCCTCAGGGTTTGTAACACCATCCTCAAATGATTAGCATGTTCCTCCCTATCCTTAAAATAGATGAGGATTTCATCTATGAACACCACTATAAACTTGTCTTCACATAATTATAAACCATCAAAACTATACATAAACAATTTCTAGTATCTCAAAGTTCACACGTAACACCGCCAAATTTCTAATTTCTTCTTTATTACCATCATTAATCTACGTGGCAGCGGAAAACCTAAGTGGGGTGTTACTACCGTATTTCCTTCTTGGACTTATCAGGCTGAGTATCAATTAAAACTGTAATACAACTATATCCTCAATCTACAACATTAGTATGAGTCTTTCAACAATATAACAAAGTCCAACCTGAATCACAATTCTTAAACAAAATTCATTTTTAAAACATTTTAGGGGTAGAGAAGACAAACAGACCACACTCATACATTCTTATCATATGTACACAATCATACCAGTCTCCCTTATAAATTTTTAGGTTCTTAAGGGTGAGCGACCCCATTAGATCTCATGACCTGTGCTTGGGTTTAACGCAGCCGCTTAACCATAATCAGGCCTACCGTCCACTTGGACGGTTACCGCTAACTATAGCATGGCCTACCGTTAACTTGAACAGTTACAGCTAACCATAACCTAGCCTACCGTCCATTCGGACGGTTGCCGATAATCATATCATAGCCTATCATCCATTCGGACGGTTATTGATAATTATATCATGGCCTACCATCAATTCGGACTATTACCGCTAACCATAACTTTCCAGTCTCACCTATTTAGCCAGTTACTTACACATTCATAGTTAACCTTAATCTTTAACCAGTGTACACAACCCAATCCAACCCATTCTGGTCCCAAATAGTTCTGAATTATTTTCGCTACATAATCAGTCTAATAACCTATGGACTCACTAACTTAGCAAAACAATTTAACACGTGCCACACAAAATATTTTATCTCACATTCACTTGGAAAAAATCCTCCAAACATCAACACCAAATACATTCAACGAGCCTATATACATTCTCATAAATCACACCTCGCAGAATAACTTTCCACAATATATATGTTTTTCTTTACAACACAATCAGTTCAAATGCCCAACGCACACTGACATAGCAAGATAGCCCAACACACACCACACACTGTTTCATTCCACGTTTAACCGGAAAAAATTCATAATTTCATGTGAAATAAAGACATTCAAGGACAGTCCTTACCATTTTCATCAAACAAATTTTCATACAACTTCGGGGAAGGGTTAGGGCATGATCGTTATGTGGAATCCATACACTTACGGGCTCAGTTTCTTAATTGGGCTTAATAATTAGCACTGGACCAAAACAGCATCCGTACTTAGTCCAAATCTTACGAACCACATCTACAACCCATTCCCTACATATAATAACTTTTCTAAAACTTTTAGACGCCTCTAGGAATTTTCAAACATAGCTACACCTGAATCCAGATTCAGTCTGAATCTGGGCTCAACTTCCAGAGCCTATATCTCTAGTTCCCGATGTTGAAACTCCGAGTTCTTGCCCATTCTATAAAGGCCAGTCCGTCTTCTACAATTCCTATGTTTGGTGCTTTACCCTAATCTGCCTAGAACTAGGTCGTTTTCCTTCATTACCCTACACCATCACTGGCTGCCCAGATCTGGGCAGCCCTCGGTAATTCGGTCATAACTCACTACTCAAATTTCCTTGATTCAAAAATCAGATTACTCAGCACATTTTGACCTAATTAGCATAAAAATGTTCATGATTTTTGGGTTACTACACTATCATGGGCCGAATTTTTAAAAATTGTTATGCTTATACTCAAATCAGAGGTGTTCTATCCACTTTGCCGTCGTTCAAACGGCTTCTTTTGGTTCAGTTTTTCAACCGTGATGGGCCGCCTACGTCCATACTAATGATTCTTAAGTCCCCTAACTAACCTAAATCAAGCTAAAGGTCAAAACTTGAACCAACGAAAACAAAAACGTCACTAAAGCTTACCTTAGGTCGGTTTTTGAAAAGAAGATGATTCCCTTCATACTCCAAAATCCAAGGCAAACCACGAGGGGGAGAGTAGGGCGGTGCTGGGTAGCGTACGGTGGGGTGCTAGATGATGGTGAGGGGACGTGAGTAAGGGAGTGAGGGGGGGACAGAGAGAGAGAAGAAAGAGTGGTGTGAGAGATAGAGGAGGAAGAAAGAGGGATAAAAAATTTAAAAGAGGCCACAACTCCCCATAATTTCCTTCCCCTTTTTCCTTTTTTAAAAGAAAAAAAACTAGAAAAAAAGGGGATACCAAGCCTCAAACCCACTGCCTCTAGGAACCGTTGTGGGTGCCTGACCACTCTATCACAAACCATTCCACTGATCTACCAACGCACCCAAAGAGTAAACACTACGAGCTCAAACATACTAGGTCGGCTGAAATCATATAAAAAAAAAAAAAAAATTCTCAAACATACTAGCTCGGCTAAAATCATATAAAATAAAAAAATTTTAACCACATAAATATGAATATATATAAGTAAATAAATAAAATGGAATAAAATATCCGGGGTTTCACATTGTACCCCCTTCAAGGAAATTTCGTCCTCGAAACTTCAATAATTTGCGACACACACAATACTTATGACAATGAATTTCCGGGACTTTACATCCTAACCCCCTAAAGGAAGTTTCATCCCCGAAACTTCATGCGCACCTGGTTATAAGAACAACTGAGGATCTATAAACACTCCCTCGTTGGATACTACATGCTCCAAAAATGCCACTTGACCCAACCAAAACTCATATTTTTCAACTTGGCATACAACTCATTCTTCCTCAGCACCTCTAGAACGATTCTCAAATAGTAGGTATGTTCTTCTGGAGTCCTCAAGTAAATCAGTATGTCATTTATAAACACCACTACAAACTAATCCAGATAAGGCTTGAAGACCCTATTCATGAGGTCTATGAATGCCGTTGGGGTATTTGAAAGACCAAAAGGCATCACCACAAATTCATAATGTCCATATCTAGCACGGAAGGAAGTCTTAAGTATGTCTTCATCCGTGCTTCAGAGTTGGTAATACCCCAAACGAAGGTCTATCTTAGAGAAGGTCCCCGCACCTCTGAGTTAGTTAAACAGATTATTTATCTTGGCAAAAAAGGTAACAGTTCTTGGCTGTTATCTTCTTTAACTCCTTATAATTTATGCACAGCCTCAAGGTCCCATCCTTCTTCTTTTTTACAAACAATAGTGGCGCTTCCCATCGAGACGTACTGGGCCGGATATAACCTTTTTCTAATAACTCGTAAAGTTGAGTTTTTAACTCCTTAAGTTGCATCGATGTCATTCGATAAGGCGCTTTAGAGATGGCGGTTGCTCCGGGTATTAGGTCAATATTAAATTCTAACTCCCTATGGGGTGGCATACCGAGGATCTCCTCTGGGAACATATCCAGGAATTCTCGTACTACTAGAATGTTCTGAAGGGATGGCTCAGCAGCCTCAATTTCCACTACATTACATAGGAATCCCTCACATCCTCTTCCTAACAGCTTGTGGGCTTTCATTGCGGTGATCAGTTCCACTCCGCTCTTTGAGACCTTCCCTTTATGAATTGCTTTTTCTCCATTGGGCCCCCTTAGGGTGATTCTTTATTTTGCGCAGTCTAATTGCGCCTGATACTTCGCTAACCAATCCATCCCCCCAAAATGAGACCCAAATCAGTCAACCCAAACTTAAATAGGTATGCTAGAAACTCATATTCGTACATTCAAATGGGGCAGTCCTCATACAATTCTTCACCCTTAATAGTCTTTCCCTTAGGGAGAGTCACAGACAGGAGAGGGGCTCTATGGTTGGAACTAGCCCTATTGTCTCAAGTAGCTCAACAGAAATAAAGGAATGTATAGCAGTTGAATCAAGCAAGACATATATTGGTTGTGTTTCGAACAAGCCAAGGTTAGTTACCTCCCTAATAGTTCGCGACATACGTGCTACTATAGCTTTGTGAGGCATCTTATGCCACATTATTATACCCAATAGACATACAATTTCGTTCATAGTCGCATTTACTTGCCACGCTCATGTGGTCTAGTCACTTCACCACAAAACTAGACTAGGCCTCTTAGGGAACCGCTCGTGAAGGCAATTTCCCCTCACACACTGATAGTGCTGGGTACCCTCCATCCATATACAGAGTAATTACACATAAGACATGTATCCACTCGATAACATGCATTTATTTAGTAGTATCTGCACATGCATGCAACCGTGCCCCTTACTACACTCACTCTTCGAATAGTCCTTAGGTCTACAAGTTTAGTTCTTAGTTAATTATAATATTTTAGGCAAGCCTTCAGGTCAATCAACCTAAGCTCTGATGCCACTTTGTCACACCCCCAAATTTCTAATTTCTTCTTTAATTCATCTACGTGGCAGTAGAAAACCTAAGTAGGGTGTTACCACTGTATTTCCTTGTTGGAATTACTAGGCTGAGTATCAATTAAAACTCTACTATAACTATATCCTCAATCCATAACATCATTCTGAGTCTTTCAATAATATAACAAGGTCCAACCTGAATCACAATTCTTGAATAAGTCTAAATATAAAGTAAGTGAACTCTACAAAATTTTATTTCGCGGCCTTGCATTAATTTGAACTCCCATCCCCATGCTCGTGTACT
The DNA here is from genome assembly GCA_029747015.1 of Carnegiea gigantea. Classification (NCBI taxonomy): domain Eukaryota; kingdom Viridiplantae; phylum Streptophyta; class Magnoliopsida; order Caryophyllales; family Cactaceae; genus Carnegiea; species Carnegiea gigantea. Next base: position 119,925 of record JAKOGI010000780.1, on the reverse strand, counting down.
TCACCTGAACACAAAATATTTTACAAAAATGAGATAAACTCAATAACAATCACCCTAACAGTCAAAAGAAGTACACAAATTCATTTTTAAAACATTTTAGGGGTCGGGAAGACAACATACCACACTCATATATTCTTAGTAGATACACACAGCCATACCAGTCTCTTTTATAAATTTTCAGGTTCTTAAGGGTGAGCAACCCCACCAGGTCTCATGGTCTGTGCTTGGGTTTGATGCAACTGCTTAACCATAACCTGGCTTACCGTCTACTTGGACGGTTACCGCTAACTATAACATGGCCTACCGTTAACTTGGACAGTTACCGCTAACCATAACCTAGCCTATCGTCAATTCGGATGGTCACTGCTAACCATATCTTTACCTACTGTTGATAGAAATCTTTGGTGATGAGCAAGGGGTTCTTGTCGTTCACTAGATGAAGGGCGATTTACTAATGATGCAGCTCTAGGGGTGATCTCAAATTTAATTTAGCTAAACAAACTTAACAAGCAAATCTAATAATCCTATCCTAATAACCCTATCCTAACTCTTCAAGCAAGAAAATTTAGCTAATGACATCTAACATCTAGAAAACACATAGCAAGCAAGAAATGGGGGACTAGGCACGACATAGCCCATCAACACAACCAAACTTCACGTCAAAAGTCACCCTAAGAAAATTCAACCTCTAAGCTGAACTACACTAACCAAAACAATTACAATGAAAAAGTGATAAAGAAATTACCAAATGATGTCAAGCTTCCTTGGTCAACAATAAGCACTATCACCTCCATTGATGCCTTGATTGAACTCAATACCCATGGATTCTCAAGTTGCTCTACCTCAACTATCCTAATAGTTGCAATGAAAGCAGGAAGAAAAAGAGAGATTACTAGAAAGATGGTGAGTTTTATGGGATGGCTTAGGCTTCCAATCCGTTAAGGATCAAACCCCAACCTCCCACAACCCTCAAGCATCATACCCATGGTTGAGAGGTAATGGTGATACTCAAACAATTGAATATTTGTAGAAATTTAAGAGAGAGAAAGTTGGATTAAGTTTTAATGGGGAGAGAAAACAAGAAATCTAACATTAAATCTCACTAAAGCTTAAGCTTTTTGTGTTTGCATTCATGGAGGAGAGAGGAGAGAGAAAAGAGTTAGCTATAGGTAAAAGCTGCTGAAAAAACGAAGAATGCCCTACAGTTCCGTTCTACCCCCTTTTCTCTTACATCATTAACTAAAATAAAGGAAAATGAAAATATAGAATTTGGCACAGTTGTGCCCCCTGGCACGAGGCCCCCGTGCTAAATTTCTGTCTGCGATACTACAGAATTCCTTCTTGGGCACGTCCTTGTTGAACGGATGGCACGCCCCTGGGATTTGTGGCACGCTCCTAGGACTCTTCTCCTTGTTGGGCTAGGCTTGGCCTTCTTTTTGGGTTTTTTCTCTCATTTTACCATACAAAGAGAAAACTAACATAATTAACTAATTTTAGAGATTATTTAAGAGCAAAAATCTAATAATGAGTGACAAAATTTTTGTCTGATTGAGAACTGAACAAATACCTCCACACTTAGATTTTGTTCGTCCTTGAGTAAAACATGAGGACTTCACCTTTTCGTGGGCGAAATGGTTGCATTTAGCGTATGCAACAAGCCCTTTAAACCCCTTGGTTCCCAAGTGCACGATTGAGGTCTCGTGAGGGTTTTCAAGTGAAATACCCATAAAAATTATTTCGAAAACAGAGGAAAATCTTTTTGGTTTTTCTTTCAAAACATGAACATATGTGCAAGTACTTGGGAGATTATGTACATGACTTTGAGAGCTACGACGCCCTAGCAACCAAGTCATCAAGCTTAATACAAATAGAATGTGCAATCAGAAAACATCTAAGTTAAGATAAGCATTTCGAGTCTCATTTTCCCCCCCACACTTAATATGAGATAATATGTACACCTTGGTGCCTGTGCCAACGTGTATCAATCCCTAGTGATCACGTTACTAACATTGTTACGATCCCTAATTGTTTGCCCAATTGCCTTACTTGCTCCACTTTTTTTTCCAAAAAAAAAGAGAACGCACATACCCTAAACCCGCTTGACTTACAAATGTCAGGGTCTTCCCTAAAAAGGGTTTTATTCAATTGTACAAAGCACTTATTTCATTACCCAAACATATGTTAAGTCAAGTAACATAGTACATGTTCAAGCTAATTAAAGAAATGAAATAAAGATAGTGGCTATGAACATCAGTGCTCGGGTTTTCATTCACTTCTTCTTATTTCTTTTTTTTTTCTTTTTTTCACATTTTCAAGACCTTACAAAGTACTTTGACAAACAAAGAGTTCACATGCCAACTTAACAATAAGACCCTCGAATTGACGATAAAGTGAACAAGGTAGGCACATATCACGCATACGAGACGGGGTTATTATGAAACATCGCACATACATCCTCAACTAGACATCTCGTCATGCAAACCGTATTTGTATATAGCTCAATAACCTAGCACATGGGGATGCAACTGCCTAAGAAAGCACATAAAACCCAAAAGAAAAAGAAGATTTGTTTTTGAATTTTTTTTTCAAACTTTTGAAAAAAATATGTACAAATGGGCACCTCACCCACACACCAAAACTCCACAATGTCCTCATCGTGTGAACTAAGGCGCTCTAATCAAGAAAAGGACTGAACAAAAGAAAAAAGGATGGAGTATCTATAAGAAGAAGGACAGAGATTACCTTGAGATGGAATAAGGCCGGAGAAGAAGGGAAGAAAGTATTGACAATGCAAACATAAAACCATAATGCAAACATGAAATGACATATGTATAATGCCTATGTTCCTATGTGCTCATTACACCGCAATCAAATCCACCTCAGGTGGATAATATAGATCACAAGATTCACTATATATATCCATCACATGGCCACTCACAACCAAAGTGCACCTGAAACAGCCATCTATCCATAAAACACCACAATAAAGGGAGACGGGGAAAGAATGCGTATGCACATGACTCGTCAAATTGAGAAGCCCCCCTTCATAATGCAGATGACATCTCAAAATGTAGGAAACTATAAAGGGTAAGGGAAGGGTGGGGAAATAACTCACAATCACTTAGCCCCGCCGAGCCTAGGTGGCGGCTAGAAATGTGGGGGAAACGGTGTGAATGTCAATGAACTCCCCTGATCGTCTGGGAAAGGGCGGTAGCGCCGCTCTAATTGGCGGATGGCCTCGAATTGCTGCCAGATAAGCTCGTTCATTTGCCTCTCCTCGTACTCCCGGGCTTCTCTCATAGCTCGTTCCTCCTTCCGCTGAATTCTCCCCATTTCCCTCTCTTCTTGGCGCTCTATATATCCCCTAAAGTAAGTCACTCCCTCATCAATGGACTCCTTTCGCTCAGACATACAATGAATGTCTTGGCGGACTCAGTATACCTCTCACAGAGCCCAATGACCTCCATTTAAAGGTTCGCAAAAGACTGCAGGAAGTTATTGTCAAATGGCATATGGGATGTGCAGGAAGAGTCCTCCATCTCAAAGTATGGGTGTTGTGGTTGCGATGGTGGTTGTGGAGTGGGTTCTTATTCTTCCTGAGGCTCCCCATATGGTTGGGCCTCATGCCCTACTTCTTCACCCTCCTCATCATCATCATTCTCACTACCTTCTTCACCCTCTTCTTTACCGTCATCACCCTCATGAGGCATTACCACCTCCCTCACTATTACACGATCATAGTTCCAGTTTCGTTTGTTTGAGATGGTGGTATGGGTAACTTTGGGGAAGGTGAAAAGGACTTGCTTGTGGTGGGGGTACTTGTTAATGCCACCCTTGGTATCAATGATTGTCATATGAGCTAGGGTGGCTATATCCAAACTCCCTCCTAAAAAATGAGGCTCGAGGTTATCAAACTTCCCCCCATGCCTCAAATCTTGGGCTATCGTAGTAATCGTACCCCCCATACCAATGACATTTTCATGGGTTGTCTCAGCCACCTCGATTAGGTGATGAATGATGAATGCACCAGTGTCGGCGTAGGTCCCAGTTAAGGCATACCAAATCAAAAATAACTCCACCTTCCTACAAACATTCTGGCTACCATTTCTTCCAAAAATAATATTATCCATCAATCGCTACAGGTAACGGATATTAACATTGCAAATATATGTGGTCTTAGCTTGCTTAGGGTCATAGACATAGGGCCACCTGAACCTATTTATATAAGATTTCCATTTTCAGCAAGTGGTGCTCAACCAGATAGAATCGGGGCGCCACCGGTTTGGCACATCCCGAAAGGAATCCAAATGCACTCGGAGGTGAAGCAAGTTATTGAATTCTCTCAAACTCAACTTATGGTCCACATTAAACACACGAAAGGTAATGAGGACCTCCTGATCTCTATGCGAATAGGCCCAATCCACATTTAACGAACTCGAAAACTCAACTACTAGTTGATCATAGGTCACACATTTCATCTCCAGATATTCCAACCAACCTAAATTTCTCACTAAAGCCACAACATCATCTAACATCCCCAATTGCCTCAAAGACTCAATGTGCCAAAACTTTTGTTCACTTATTTTTCTGGCACTAAGAATCTCATACTTAGACCTTTGTTCATCATTCACAAATGTTAATCCTCTAGTACTAGGAGGCAACATCGAAGGATAAGCGTCTTTTGTACCTTTGGTGCGTGAAGGTGCTTGAGATGAGGATGCTTGAGATGACTTCTTAGGCAGGGATGGTCCCTTCGATGCTTCGCCGACCCTCTTCTTGCCCATCTTGCCAATTGAGTGAATATTTAAGCCTTGGGAGTGCTCAAATGGAAGGAAAATGCAAACTTTCTTTCTTTACCACCTTCAACCTCAACAATGGAGGTTAGGATTTTAAAGAGAGAAAGTTGGTGAGTTGGGGATGAAAGGAGGTGAAAGTGAGAGGATTTATGGTGGAAATGGTGAATTTGTGAAAAATTAGAAGGATTTGGGGTGAGATTTGAGTGGGTAATAAGAGGGAGGGTAGCGAGTAGAGAGAGAGGGAGTCACAGGAGAGAGAGAAAATCGCAGCAATGTAGATGTAGAAATGAGGAAGAAGAAGGGATTCAAACCGGTTTAAGTGATTTTTGAGGGGGCACAATCACCCCGTGCTAAAATTCTGGAACATGAACTTTTTAACTGCGAAGGGCATGGTCGTGCCCCTTGGCATGAGGGCACTGTGCTAAATTATTGGAAGCTACTCTCTTTTCTTCAAATGTGGCATGCTCGTGCCCTTTAGCATGGGGGCACCGTGCCAAATCTTTGCGTCCCTTCTCTTCTTCGTTTCTTTTCACTCTACTTGTGTTTTCAAGGCTCCCTTGTCTTTTTTTTTTTTAAATTTTCTCTCCTTTTTTTTTTCTTTTCCTTGAACCTCTCTTCTCTCATTTTTTCTTCTCTCACTCATTTTATTCCTTCTCTACTTTTTCATCACTTTTTTTTCAAATTTTCAAACCCTCTTTTTGTTCTTTCACTCTTTTTCTCAATCTTTTTTCTTTTCTCTTTTTTTTTCCACACCTGAAAAACTCACACTTATTTACACTATGCACATATGTACAAAAAAAACTTCCCACATAACTAGCTAGAGCGAGGAGGCTCATAGAGGTAGATGCACTCCACATCCTCTTCACTTGATAATTCCAACATGGGCTTCAACCTATGCCCATTTACCGTAAAAACTTGGTCTTTGGTGGGGCCCCTAATCTCGACCGCCCCATGGGAGAATCCTCTAACCGCCTCATAAGGGCTAACCCATCTAGACCGTAACTTTTCAGGAAACAAGTGAAGACGGGAATCATATAATAGCACTTTTTGACCTGGAGAAAACTGTTTACTATTAATGAGTTTATCATGGAAGAATTTGGCACGTTCTTTACTCAAGCGAGTATTATTATATGCTTCCCGCTTAATCTCTTCCAATTCATTCAAGCTAAGCTTTCGCTCCTCACCGACGGCTGTCACATCAAAATTTAAGGTTCGAATGGCCCACCAAGCTCGATGTTCGAGCTCGAGAGGGAGGTAGCAAGGATGCCCAAAGACCACCCTATAAGGTGACATGCACAAAGGGGTTTTGAAAGCCGTCGGGTAGGCCCACAGTGCGTCAATCAATTTATTCGCCCAATCCTTCCTATTCCTATTCACAGTCTTTTTGAGAATTTACTTGACTTGCCTATTCAACACCTCTACTTGATCGTTAGTTTGTGGGTGGTACGGGGTTGCCATACGATGGAGGACTGAGTACCTGCTAAGAAGTGCATTAAAGGACCTATTATCTAAATGGGTCCCTTGATCACTAATGATAACCCTAAGCATCCCATACCTAGCAAAGATATTCTCTCGCAAGAATCTCACCATCACCTTTGAATCATTAGTCCTTGTGGGAATGACCTCTACCCATTTTGACACATAGTCCACATACAAAAGAATATACTCATTCCCAAATGAATTTGGGAACGGACCCATAAAATTAAGACCCCATACATCAAATATGTCCACAACAATGATAGAAGTGAGTGGCATCATGTCTTTCCTACCTATTTTTCCTATTTGTTGACAACACAAGCATCGTTTATAATATTCATGGGCATCTCTAAATAGGGCCGACCAATAGAATCCGCTTCGAAGAACCTTCGCAGCGGTCTTTTTTCCACTAAAGTGTCCTCCACAAGATTGATCATGGCAAAAAGAAAGGATATTTTGAAAATGCTCATTGAGAACACAATGTCTAATAATTTGGTCTGAATAATATTTGAACAAATACGGGTCATCCTATATGAAAAATCGAACCATGAATAGAAAACAATCCCTATCGTTCTTGTTCTACTCCCCGGGCATTTCCCGGTTACTAAATAGTTCACTATATCCGTATACCATGGCTCCTCTTGAACCCTAAGCAATTGTTCATCAGGGAAGTAATTAGAAATGGGGGCTTCATTTGCATCATGCACCACTAGCCTAGATAGGTGATCGGCCATCGGGTTTTCGGAACCCCTCCTATCTTTATCTCACAATCGAATTCTTGTAAAAGCATAATGCACCTAATTAGCCTAGGCTTTGCATCTTTCTTTTCCATAAGATATCTTAAGGTGGCATGGTCGGTTAAAATAATCACATGAGACCCTATAAGGTAAGGTCTAAAGTTTTCAAGTCCAAAAACTATCTCCAAGAACTCCTTTTCAGTCACGGTGTAATGCACCTGTGCCTCATTCAAAATATGACTCGCATAATAAATTACATGGGATTTCTTATTGATTCTTTGCCCTAAAACTACCCCAACCGCATAATCTGATACGTCACACATGAGTTCAAACGATTCTCCCCAGGCGGGAGGGTGCAAAATAGGTGCAGCAGTAAGCTCCTCCTTAAGCCTAGTAAACGCCACTTCACACTCCTTAGAGAGGTAGAAGGGTGTTTTCTTAGCTAGGAGGGAAGATAAGGGCTTAGCAATCTTGCTAAAGTCCTTGATGAATTGCCGGTAGAAACCGGCATGCCTAAGAAAGTATCACACATGTCTTAGACAAGTTGGGAGGGGGAGGTTTGCAATCAAGTCCATCTTTGCTTTGTCTACCTCTATACCCTCGCCAGATATAATATGACCCAAGACAATTCCTTTCTTGACCATGAAATGTCATTTTTCTCAATTAAGGGTCAACCTCTTATCCCAACACCTTCTTAGCATTTTTCCCAAGTTAGCTAAGCAATCCCCAAAAGAGTCTCCGTATACGGAGAAGTCATCCATGAAAATCTCAAGGCATCGCTCAACTAAGTCGAAAAAGATCGAGATCATACATGTTTGGAATGTGGCCAGGGCATTGCAAAGACCGAAAGCTATCTTCCTAAAGGCGTAAGTGCCGAAAGGGCAAGTTGAACATGGTGTTTTCTTGATCTTTAGGGGCAATAGGAATTTGGGTATAACTGGAGTATCCATCAAGGAAACAATAGAAGGTCTATCAGGCTAACCTGTCCAACATTTGATCTAAGAAAGGTAAAGGGAAATGATCCTTTCTAGTGGCAGAATTCAACTTCCGATAATTAATGCATACCCTCTACCCAGATTGGATTCTCGTGGGAACAAGCTCACCCTTGTCATTCTTGACCGCGGTTATCCTAGTCTTTTTAGGAATGACTTAGATGGGGTTCACCCACTTACTATCCGAGATGGGGTAGATAATGTTATGATCCAACCACTTGAGGATTTCCTTCTTTACCACTTCTTGAAGGGTGGGGTTCAATCTTCTTTGTTGATCTTGGTAAGGTTTGGCATTGTCCTCAAGGTGTATGCAATGTTGCACCATAGTAGGACTCGTACGATGGATATCTCCTAAGGTCCACCCTAATGCTTCTTTGTTCTCCCTTAACAAGTCTAGGACTTGACTCTCTTGGACGGAATTCAAGTCATTAGCAAGTATCATAAGAAAAGTTTCATTCGGACCCAAGAATACATACTTGAACGTGTTGGGCAGGGGTTTCATATCAAAAGATGAAGATGACGGCACACTAGGAAGTGCCTCATGATATGAGGAGGATATAGAAGTAAAGGATGCAAGAATGGATACATGTAATGAGTCGTCACATTGATCTTCAAATGCAAATGCATCATGTTTAGGTTTATACTCCATGCAAAATGACTCATACACACATGACATCAAATCTTCTTCACAATCGACCCCAACTTCCCCAAATGTAAAGTCACTCACCCAATTAAAGGATTCATGATCAATATCATCAAAGCCCATGGGTTACTTTTGCACATTGAACACATTTAATTCCATAGTCATGTTCCCAAATGTCAATCAACTTCTCATCCCTACAATTAATAAGAGCATTTACGGTAGCTAGGAATGGTCGACCAAGGATGACCGGTATTCATTCCCAGTGCCCAATGTGCCCTCAGTCTCTAGGACTATAAAATCCACTGGAAATATGAATTCCCCTACTTTGATCAATACATCCTCAACCATCCCTCTAGGAAGCCTAGTGGAATAGTTGGCCAACTGGAGAATCATTTTTGTAGGTATAGGCTCCCCCAAACCCTACCTCTCATACACCGTGAAGGGTAAGAGGTTCATACTAGCACCTAAGTTAAGTAGGGCCCGGTGAATTTTGTGGTGACCAATCACAATTGAAATTGTAGGGCATCTCGGGTCCTTATATTTAATACGCAGTTGATTTAAAATGATAAAATTCACATTAGAGGTCAAAAACGCTCGCTTGGGAACATTAATGGCTCTCTTAGTGGTGCACAAATCTTTAAGGAAGTGAGGATAGGGGGCATTTGTTGTATCGCATCAAGTAAGGGAATATTGATTTTGACTTGGGAGAAAGTCTCCCTAATCTTGTCAATATAGGATTGCACCTTCTTCCCTTTCAACCGATTAGGGAAAGGAGGCGGAGGTCTAGCAACACCCAAAGGAGGAGTAGGAGAGTCCTTAGGAGAGGTAGGATCATTGATTGATTCGCTCTCCTTAGGTTCATCCGAATCCTTAGATGAGCTATAGGTAATTGAGGAAAGCCACACCTCATCACCTTGAGGGGGAAGAAGAAGATGCCGGGGGTGGGGATTCATTAACAACTTGTTCACCCACATGAGTGTCCACTTTCTTACCTAACCGTAAAGCAATTATGGCATTCACTTTTTGAACATCATTGGAGTCAAATAAAGAGCCTCCTCTTGGGTTTACCTCAGGTTGTTTAGGAAAAACCCCTTTCTCCTTAATGGAAATGGCCAATTGAGCAAATTGTTCACTCATTGTCTGCATCATTCTCTCATTTGACTCTTTAAGTTCTCTAATCGTCCTCTCTATGTCATTAACTTTTTTATCCACTTTATCTAATTCGTTATACCCGGGAGGGGGACATGATTGAGCCACATGTGATTGGGAAAAAAGAGGGCCCCTAGGAGCATTGTATGCCCCTGAAAGGGTGGCTTTTGATAAGCTGAAGATGATAAATTCCCTTGAGGACTCCCACCTTGATTGGTAGGCATCAAAGCATTAGGTTCAATCCATGAAAAATTGAAGTGCGTAGGCCACCCAGGGTTATACGTTGGGGAGTAAGGATCAAATTTTGGCCTTTGGAAGGCTGCATTCACATGACCTTGCTCTTGACTAGTAGCCAATTGTTGTGCAAATAAGGGACATATACTTAGGGAATGATCAGTAGATTGACATTGAGAGCACGAGACCAAAAGGGGAGGGGGATAGTTACTTGGTGTTTGGGACAACACAAGACCCTTTAACATGTTTTCTAAAGCGGTAAATCGAGTATTAATGTATGTCGTATCCGCCTCCACATGACATCCTCCCCTTTGGCTATTAATCCTAGCCCCTAGACCCTCATCCCTAGTAGTCTCCCATTGTAAAGTCTTTTCGGTCAATTCCTCTAGGAATTCCCAAGTTTCGGTCTCACTTTTGTTCAAAAACCTCCTTGACACATAGATTCTACCATGCTTCTATTGGCTTAGTGAAGACCCTTATAAATAATTTGACACAAATGCTACCTTTCTAACCCATGGTGTGGATATTGAGCAAGCAAGTGCTTAAACCATTCAAAACATTTCCAAAATGACTTCTTCTCAAGTTGGACAAAGTGGTTAATTTCATTCCACAATTTCACTGTTTTATCATTTGGAAAATATTTTCTCAAGAACACCCTCTTTGACACATAGATTATACCATGGTTCTAGTAGCAGTCTCTAAATGGTTTTGATACTAAACTTTTATCGGTTTTAAAAATTGAAACCGATGTGGGGTTGAGTTTCAAAATTTCGAAATCGAATTCTGATTCCAAGAATTTATCGGTTTCAAAATTTTGAAACCGAATTTCCCCAATCAGTTTTAAAATCTTGAAACTAAATTTGGCCATTCAGTTTCAGAGTATTGAAACCAAATTTGGCCATTCCGTTTTAGAATATTGAAACCGAAGTTGGCCATTCAGTTTCAGAATACTGAAACCGAATTTGCCACTCAGTTTTTTGAAACTGAATTTGTCCATTGAGTTGATATTTGATTGTGTTATACTGAGGATTGCAATCAAATTAAAGCTTTAATTTTGGCTTGAACACCTACTTGCATTTCAATGTTTTCAGTTTGCCCATTCAATTTATCTGCGTTGTACTGAGAATTTGCCCACTTAGTTTCAATATTTTCATTTGGTCATTGCCAACTAGGCATACACCAATTAAGCTCAGCACCTGCTTATATTTCATACCACAATGAGAGCACCATATATGCTCAAATATTTACAACTAAAGCATAAATGATCATAGTATATCTTCTATGACAAAGAAATTATCCAAAAGGTAGATCTACTACACAGTGATGTTTACTAACCCCAAAATCTAGCTAGCTTTAACCAGCACCTGTTTGGTATGTATGTGCATTTCCAGAATCCAAAAGCATGATTTATGTGCAACTGTAATGTGCACTCTGTGCTGGGTAATATGCGTATAAAAGTGAAGAACATAGGGATAAGTACATCAAATTGACGACTCTTGCAATTGTGACATGAGCTTCATCTGGGCTTGCATGGCTAGTAGCATTTATCTTTGCTCCTCCATCATCTTTTGTTGCTTCTCTAGTTGGTGGTGTTGCTCCTCTATCATTCGTTGTTGGTTCTCCACAGACTGAAGTTGCTATTGTAGTTCATTTTTCATGGAGTTCAACATGGCCTTTGTCGAATCTAGCTCATTTTGGAGCTGCGAGACAATAGAAGGGTGTATGAAGGTTTTATAGAATAGGTCCCAGCAGTAGGCCTCTTGTAGAAATATTCTGCAGCATTGCCTAATCTATAAACAGTGCCCTTTTCAGTCTGCCTCAAGGAAAAGGCCATCATTTTCCTGGGACGTGGGCACTTGTTTTGCAGCATTAAGTGATTGATACTTGTCCTAAAATTACGAATGCAGAAATTTTGTAAATAAATTAACTTGCTCCATCTTTTGTATGCCACATATTAAATAGTAATGAATTTCAATCAAATGCACCAGTTGCTAAGCACCTAGGGTCAAGACTACAAATTCTATTGCAATTACTCCACTGGACATCAAAAAAAAGGGTCAAAATCACAAATTCTATGCAGAGATGGTCATACAAACAATGAAGGAAGAACTAGTCAAAAAATAGTGCTCAGGGATGAGGGGAGGCTGCTGCCATCGCCTTTGTCTACTAAGGGCTATGCCACTGGCCTCAATAATCAACTATAAAAGAAAAAATATACTCATGGAAAGAGTCAAATCCACTAGAACAATAAAGAAAGAACTGGTCATACAAACAGGCAAGTTCAATTTTCAAAGCAAGATAAAAATAGCATATATTCATTGAGTAGCAAATTGTCATCTGCTCAATTGGCCAGAGTACAATAGTGAACATAACAAGCATTCTATAGCTTTTGCCAGAACAAACAAAATGAAAAATTAACTTCCAGTTCCAGTGAAGTAGTAGCGTAAAACTGAACTCTAAGAATAATAGGCTCCTTACAGTGTTCACAAATCAAATGAGGCTTTCATTTATTAGTTAAGACACCACAGATTTGTACAATAGTAATCATTTGATCAATAAAATTTGACATACAAGTGAAATGACTCACCTTTATCACACATATTCTCATACTTTGTACCCATTCAAGAACGTTCTCACATGTGCAAACAACTGACACAAGCAACAGCAAGGAAAAGGACAAACACATCTAAACCAAAAAAGTGAAATGCAACCTAAAATGCGCAGAATTTGTTTAAATAAATTTATAAATAAAAATAGTTACAAAATTTTGTTTAGGACAAAGCCTTCTCACCTTAGAGTTATGAGATGAGAGTGAAAGGACATTATGGTAAGAAAAAATAAATTAAAAAATAATTCTTGAACAACCATGTATGAAAGACTTCTGTCACAATTAGCATAGGCAAAACTTAATCCAGAATGAAATTTTAATGCATCTTTAATGAATTTGATCTTGCATTAAATATACTTTTTCTTTGCTTTCAATATACTTAATGACCTTTTATTCCCCCCCCCAAAAAAAGAACCAATTGTGGCCTGACAATCCATCAACAACTTATTCTGTTTTTAAACTATATGATAAGAAGTAATATTCCTGTTTTTTTTAGGGGGGGTCAGGTATTGCTTTGAGGAGGCAACTGGCAACTCAGCCAAGCAAACTTTAGAGAGAAATAAAGATCTTATCCTTGAGGTTGAGTTTGAAGAAATTGAGTGAGAAAATGTGTTGCCTTGTATAGAAAAATATATTGAACGGGGCCCAGGCGTGGTAACATGTCTTTGTGTTATCTGGAAACTAAGGGACATGTATTTTACTCATGAAGTTTTCTTTTCACTCCTTAGAGACATATCTTAGCTTTGGTAGTTTGGCTTCTTTATTTAAGGTTCCATGTGCAAAAGTTTCGCATCTCCAGCTGCTGTAAGAGCACATGTTTTTTTATCCCAAAACCTTCCTATTGACAAGCTAGTTGTGAGATCACGGAAAAGGCTGACATTCATTCAATTAAAATGCATAATGTCTTCTAACAACATGAATTTCTAATATCGGTAGTTTTGTGCAAAACTATACAAGAGTGACTCATCAACTGACATCTCTTTGCTTATGGAAGCAATTTTACAGTTGACACCTGATTCTAGAAGTGATCCAACTAAGAGCTTTCATTACAAGGCATTGAAGCAAATTTGGATAGTGTTATGCCTTAATGCTTGAGGGGTGCTTTTATGAAATCCTGTGATCCATAAAAATTTAGTCTTTTAACTCAGAAGAGAGCCTACCTAAAGAATCGAATCTCTTATTTATGTTAGTCGCTTGAAGCACTGAAATATGTGAAAATCCTTGTTGATCTATTGTATCAGAAGCAGTCTTTGGAAGGAAAGGTCATATGCAAAAGTAGGAGTTCCCTACTTTAAGCTCCAACTAGGACAAAAATTGAAGTTTGAATTCTGTTTAAGTTTAGCAAGGCACCTTAATATATATTCCACTACAAAACAAACAAATTAGGCGACACGTTGGGAGTCAGTGCATTCTCCCTGCCTCAAACTACTTGGGGAAGGAATTACAGTGGATATGACGTGTAACAAAGAAGAAGGCACCAAACTGATGGGATGCAGTTTATAACTCAAGCCATAATGATAGTGGGGAGTCTAGCTTAGGCAGAATGTACTTTAGAAAGATCCACTTTGGGGAGTCTAGCTCAGGCAGAATCTACAGATTGACAATTTACATTACGAAACAAACTCCCCTTTGACGCCACTTGTAGAACTCTAACGATATCCAAACTATGAAGTGTATCCCCAACAAGACATTAGCAACTGAGAAATAATAAACAGTAAAAAAAACTGCAACATAGCCATTCACTCAATTAAGGGTATACCAAATAAGCCAAGAAGCACTTTCAACCCAGTCAAATACATACACCTCCAGGCCTATCACCATAAAATCACTTAAATAATTACACGCTAGCTACTCTCAAGTTAAATGGTTTGACTGTTACATCGCCCAAAGCATAATATTTCAACAAAGTTCATGGATTGATCATCCAAAGCACAAATTTTCAACAAAGCACAAAAAGCAGAAGAAACTGTAGAGTTGTCCTTAGTAAGGCGCTGCGAGTAACACTGCCACTTTTCCTTCAAACTATAGTTCCTTCATGCTAAAAAATAAGAGACTTTCCTATACGGCCTTTGATCGATCATCTGAGAAACTCTTATCTTTAGCCCTCACATGTGCCTTAGCAAAGAGCTTTGCAGCTGTAACTGTTTCACCAGCTTTCCGCTTTATAAATACAACGCAAAATTAAGAAAATAGTTAAGTGTCATGAATCCATAACAGAATTAAAACTCACTACCACAAAACAACTAAAAAGTTAAATAAAATGGAAAATATGACATGGTTAGCTAACAAATAAACTCCATACCACAAAACAACCACAAAGTAAAATAACCTAACCTAAGAGCAAGCCCATTATATTTCCCACACATTCACACAGAGAGAGGGGAAGAAGGATGTGCAAATGATCTAAAATCCTTCCAAATGTCAGCACCCAAATTTTGTATGTGCAAAATCCTCTAGCACAAACCCCTCAAAACGAACCCATTACATTTCACATAGCGAACTCAGCATCAAAATCAGATCGCACATCAAATAGCAACATTTTTAAGAAACTAAAAATGCACCAGAAACTCATACAAATCAAGCAATTAAAAATAGGATAGAACACCTAAAGAAAGAATCGAAATTTATTCCTTTCTTTATCCTATTTTCATCATAAATTGATGCATATATTAATTAAAGATCCTTACATACCAATCGTTTTGCTATTTTAGCAGCAGAAACTGATCCCAAAATATGGCAACTCCTAGCTTTTGGCCCAATAGTTTTGTTTAGCATTGATTGCCTTGATCTCTTAAGAAAACCTCTAGAACTCTTCTTATGTTGAAGCAATTGCTCTTGAACATCAGGAGACAACCAAGGTATGGGATCTTCTGGTTTCTTCTTAGTCACCTTGCAAACCAAGTCTTTTAGGTGATTCTGACCTTTTTGGTAAAATTTTTCTTTGACAAGAGATGCCTGCTCAGGAGCCCATCGATATCAGTCCCGCCAACACAATCAAATGAGTAGAACTGTAAATGTATTGAACCAACATTTAGTACCTAATAAATGGACACAGTTACGCACCCTAAATACATTCCACCAAAAGCTTTTCACATGGTATGGGGTCTCCCTCCAACATGTATAAGGAGCTCTATAGTAGCTTTTGATACTTCTAGCGACTTGACGGGATACCTCTTGATTATCAAAACCGATTAAAATAAGGCAAACTTAAATAATTTAAAGTAACAAATGTTATTCATGAATGCAATAGATTCCAAACAAAAACAAAAAAGAGAAATGAAACGTTTAGCTAAACCACTTTAAAACCACTTAGTTTCTTTTACTGCTGGAAAAGAGATGCTTGTGTGGTTAAAAAAACACAAGCAAACAAATGCAAATAAACCACTTCAAAACCATTTAGTTAAACTAAACCTCTTAAAAAGCAATACAGCGTAATTCTTGAATATAAGAAGAAAATTTTGATTACACTAACCAAAGACCTCCAAGAGAAAGAATCTGTAGAGCACTTAAGTTACCCGTTCCATCAGAAGGGCTACGGGATAAGACAACCATTTCTGTTGTGGCCTAATTCTCAGCAGAATTCATCAATGCAATATGGTTGCAACCACCCTCAACATCTGTAGCACGTGTACCTCATTGGCTATCTCGACCAAACATTGAAGTAGATTCCAATTGTGAATCAGATGCCATCTGGAAAACTATTAGCGCATAAGAAGTTATATAACGAAAAATATTATAATAAATACTCGCGAACCTGCTATCAAAATATATAGCTGCTTTGACAAATATCCAAACTTACATATAATATAACAAAGGGAAACATACGAGCAGTAAAACTAATTAAATCATCAGTTAGTCATAATCTTCTACAAAATAAACACATCATCAAAAGCTAGTTTGTTTTGTCATTCATCTAACTCATTATCTGCATTGTCATCTTCATCTTTATCTTCATATTGATATTGATCTTCATCTTCCTCTACATCTTCCACTTCATCTTCTGTTTCACCTTCATCTGGATCACAATCACCTTCTTCTGGATCAACCCCAACCCCATCATCATCTCCTCTTCAATAAATCCTTCATACTCCCCTCCTTCTTCCAAGTCTACTTCTGATAGAGTTGGTGGATTGTCATTCACATCCGGTTGAAAAGTAATGTCTTCTACACAGGATCAATGGTTGATCTTAGCTTAACTTTAAACACAGCCCACCACGCTTTTTGTCATTTTTCGTGCTCGGATAAGGTGTGAAGTATACTTGCTGATGGCTAGCCAACACAAATGGATCATACTTAGGATATTTTTTTGTATGATTGATCTCAACAAGTTTGTACTGTTTATGGACGTTCACACCTTTACTTGAGTCAAACCAATTACGTTTAAACAATACAATTTTGTAACATCCCTTTGTCCCGACATAAGTGACCTCAATGACTTCTTGTAGGATGCTATAGTATTCAACTTCATTGACACTTCTAACGCGCACTCCACAATTCATAGTAGACTTGTCCTTTCCATACATATAAGTATGAAAATTAAAGTGATTAATGTAATAGTTCTTCCATGTGCACACTTTTTTCTTAGGACCCATTGCAAGAGCCTTAACTATATCATCAGTGATGTTAGAGCTCAATACCTATGAATATGAGTCATTTGTTACATAAATTGTCAACTATGATATTTAATTTAAATTATGATATCTATGTCTACAAATGACTTACATAGTGTTTGAACCAATCGGGAAATCGAGTTGTAAACTTATTCCAAACATCTTCAAGGCAAATATTTGGATGCGATCTCAACAGGTCTTGCTCAAAAATCCTAGTAAATGAAACAAAACTTGATATGACTCTAGAACATTATCTACTAATGATAACTCATATAACACTAAGCAATATTAAGAATAGAAATCGTACCGTTCATATTCTCTTAACAACTCACAGTTGTATATCCAATTTTTTCAGAAAATATAGAAGGCAAATCATGATTAACCTCTTCATCCACACTAATCCTAGCATTTCGAACCAAATCTCTAGCCTTCGTGTCAACATTGCTTCAAAAATAATGAGCAAGGAAATTTAATACTTCCTCTATGAGATATGCATTGCAAACAGAGGGTTCTACTCGAGCTTTATTGCCCACTTTTTTTTTTTTTTCCAGGTAATGAAGGAACCTAGATTACCATTAGCATAGTTAAAATTTAACATACAAATAATGTCAAAAATAATGACATCATTGCATTTGACTTACCTTTCAGATGAGTACATCCATGTATATTGAAGTGGTCCACTGACTCTAGCATGGTAAGGCAAGTGGACTAGAAGGTGCTCCATAACGTTGAAGAAAGCGGGAGGGAAGAACTTCTCCAATTTGCAAAGAATTTCAGGGATATTTTTCTCTAAACGAACTATGTCATCAATATGAAATTGTGCAGTGCTTAAATCCCTAAAAAATTAGCTAAGCTCTGTAAGTGCCTTCCATATATTTGTTGGAAGCAACTCCCTCAATGCAATTGGCAACAATCTCCTCAGAAAAATGTGATACTCATAGCTTTTCATCCCATGTAGTTTATTACCCTGTATATCTATGCACCTACTCAGATTAGATGCATAACCGTCTAGGAACTTCAAGTTCTGTGTCCATTCACACAAGGCTTTCTTTTGTTCCTTGTTAAGGACAAATAGGGCTGTTGGCATGGTCACTCTTTCCCCTCCAACCACCTTAGTTATTTGCACATGTAACTTTCTACGCTTGCAATGCTCAACTAAATTTCTCCTTGCATTGGCATCATCTTTTGTTTTGTCCTTCACATCCATAATTGTGCGGAGTATTTGTTCACACACATTCTTTTCTATATACATGACGTCTAAATTATGTCGAATAAATAAGTGTCTCCAGTAAGGAAGTTCCCAAAATATGCTCTATTTCGTCCAATTGTGAGAAATTCTATACATGCTGCTTTTTCCAGAATGATCAGTAGTTTTGGGTATTTTTAAGACACGATCCCATACTTGATGTCCATTCACCCTTGGTGGAGGTTCGGAATGTTTAACTCTGTTCTTATAAAAGGCACTTTTATTCTTTCTAAACACATGTTCATGTGGCAAAAATTGACGATGACAATCAAACCACGAGTGTTTTTTGCCATGCTTTAACCTAAATGAATTCGTGTGATCCATACAGTAAGGATATGACAATATGTCAACAGTCCTCCATCCAAATAACATGCTATAAGCCGGGAAGTCACTTACTGTCTAAATGACAGCTGCCTTCATTATAAAGTTTTGCTTCCTAGACATATCATATGTTCATACTCTAACGAACCACAACTGCTTTAACTCCTCAATAAGAGGTCGCAGGTAGATGTCATAGTTCCCTTTAGGAGATTTTGGTCCAAGAATAAGTATACTCAAGAACATGTATTGCCTCTTCATGCAAAACTAAGCTGGCAAATTGTATGGTATAAGAATGACTGGTCAACAAGAATAGGTTTACCCAAATTGACCAAATGGTGAGAAACCATCTATAAATAATCTGAGTCGAACATTGTGAGGCTCAGAGGCAAACATAGAAAAAGTAGTGTCAAAATGTTTCTATGCCTCTCCATCACACGGATGTGCAAGAATGCCATTAACACGATGGTTTTCCGAATGCTACCTCATTTCCCCTGCTACATCCTTCGTAGCATAATGTCTTTATAATCTTGGAGTGAGGGGGAAATATATCATCTGCTTTTTCGCTATAAGCTTACCTTTTAATATCTTGTTACGATACTGTTGTGCATGACATACTTCACATTTGTCCAAATGGCATCCTTCCAGAATAGCGTACAATTTTTAGGGCACACATCTATTCTTTCATGCGACATTTCCAAACCAGCAAGTATCTTTTTGGTGGCATAAAATATCTCAGTCATCCTATTATCATCAGGATAAATATCCTTAAGTAACAAGGCAAAACCATCAATTGCCCTATGTGGAATGCTATATTCACATTTAAGATTCATTAGCCTTGCAGCCACCTATAAAATGGATAATTAACACCCATCATACAATGGCTTCTCAACTGCTTGCATCATGTCAAAGAAAGCTTTCATTTCAGGATTTGGATCTACTTCAACATTGCTCGGCCCCTCTTCCACCCAATTTGAAGACATGGGACCAAATGCATCAATAACTATATCCCTTACAGAGTTATCTTCAGTCCTGCTCGAAGTACACATCCCACTTTTAACTCTTAACCCCATGTTTAGTTCACCATGATAAGTCCATTGGTAATAATTAGGATGAAACCCATTCTTATAAATGTGTAATTTCATAGTATCCTCATCTAAATATGGCACATTCCAACACTTATCACATGGACACTTTAGCTTTCTATATTTCTTAAAATGCTCTTCCTCGCTTGCAACTTTAATAAATTCATCTACTTTTTCCACAAACTCCTCACTGAGATATTTATCATCCAATCTCTTATGCATCCAATCTCAATTAGTCCCCATTACTGCATACTAAAAACAATAATGGTTTTTCTAAGTATTGCACATTTTGCACTTAAGTATTTTACAAAGTCAACACAAACCCAATATCCACTTCCTAAATAAGTATCTAATGTGGTATTTTAAAGAAACATAATCAGCTATTATACATATAATTATTATACAAGTACTTCTAAGAGACATGAATATAATTTAGTAACTAAATACTAATAAAACTTGGAAAACATATTACATGCACATATGTCATAACATGGTATGACCTAATCCCCTTTTATAAAGGTTGGTGGCCCTAAACCCATTCAGGATTCTTATGATATTTAATTATTTAGGCTACATCATTGTATATTTAGGGCAAAATTTCGGCAGCATTTTCCCGTAGTTCTCCAAGCATGAGTTTTGATGATGAATCATAGGAATGATTATCATCTTTAAACCCATACCTAGAGAACATTAAGGAAATATTAACGAAGATTTGCTCTAAATAACCAATGGTTTTGTAGCCAAACAATCAAATAACACAGGTTCCCAAACTATCCAACTTGGATAATTCAAGAATTTACACGTATCATAACTTTCTGTCAACAATCTATATATAGATATCACTTGCAGCATCTTCCAATCAAACCAGTGATATGAAAATGCTACATGCAATATCATAAACTAAATTGTTAAGGTGAACGCTTTACGTATAAATTCCTGAACAGGTATTTTAAGTTTAATGAGAGAATTACTTACATAGGAAGAACGTCCTATATACTTAATTCATGCATATGATTCACACATTTGCAAATAAAAGCAAATAATCATAATCACTGCACCAAAATAACATTATGAAGATAACATTTTGAAGATAACATTATCATATACCAAATTGTGTATCATGTTCTCAACACAAAAAAAGTCACTTTCACAAGGGATTGTGCTTCACCATCACCAAACCCAAGCTAGCCTTGGATGCTTAATCTTAGAATTGATGAAGTGTTTGTTGGTTTCATCCTTCTGCTTAGCTTCTATTAAGTTAAGTATTGATTAACTACATTTTGATTCTAAATTACTAATTATACTTTCTAATGCAAAGTTAAAAATTTGCCTTATAAAATGTAACTTTTGTTGTATATTATATGTAACACTTTGATACATGTAACATATTTAGAATTAGAGTCAGAGTTCATACCTAGTTTTGATAATATTTATATTATTGTTGATGCCTCTTTTTCCATGTTTCTAGCTCTATTTCGATGCATGTTCATTAATAGCTTTAAATCTTTGACTATAACTACATAATCATAGATACTGAAACTCAAAAGATAAATTGAAATGAAGATTCTAATGCTCATTCTCTACTAACTTCCTTCCTGGTTTTCTTTTTACTAGGTAAGCCATAAGAATTAAACCTTTTCTTTATCCTGTTAAGTTTTTGTTTGAGCTTAGCTTTCGGACTATGAGATTCCAGTTTGTTGACTCGCCAATATATTAACATATAAAACTCTGCAGTTGAAGAAGCAAACTAACCAGCAGACCAATCTATATCACTCTATCTAGTATCTGAAGAAATCAAGCAGGAGATTACTCATTTGTATTTTCATTTCTTTTCTCTGATGCTTGCCATAACATGCCTCTATATATCTCTCATTCAGATTCAAAGGGGGAAATAAAAAAGCCCTTCTAAAACATCATATTCAAATAAAAAGAAAGCTGTCTGCCTTTGTTTAAGGTCTTGAAGGCATCACCAACAGAAGAATTTAAAACTAATGAAAGAACTAATCATGCTATCAATTTTTAGTGGTCCTTTCATTTCATCTCAACAACATCATTATCATCTCATATGAGAAAGCTATTCAAAAAACCTGTGGCTTTATGAAAGTAGTGCACTACTAATGCTTTTCTTTGTACTTCAAAGGATACGAACATTTAAAAGAAAAACAAATATATAAAAAAATAATAAAGGAGCAAATGCTCATAAGATTCCTTCAACTTGTTCCACTATAGAAAATGACCTCAACAATCAAAGGCACTCCATTGGAAGGTAGTTCGCACGTCAAGGTTAGCTCCCACCTACAAAATAAAACATCGTCTTCATCACTAACAGTGTTTCATATAAGGCAGTCACGTTGACCAATATATATGACTGATGAAAACAATCTAGTGAGAGACAGAATTTCCTAAAATCTAAACATACGTTTTATGTAAATCCTTTGCCTATTTATAACTTCTAAGTAATACAAGTATGTTAAAAAATGAAGAACCTCTGGTTTCTAATATAAAGGCATGGGTAGTGCATGCTACTACTTTCAAAGTCTAGAATCCAGCATATAGTCTATTTGCTATTCAAGGATAATGATATGCAAGTCTGACAAACTCACCTCCCTTAGGAACACCCTGAGATCCGGATCAGCGCCTCCACAATTTGCAACAGATCACTCTAATTACAATTATCAAAAAGCTAAAGAACATATGCTGCCATTACCAATCTATCAATTGACACATAGTCAAGTTACATATACTAGTGCAAATAAGTTGCCAATATGATCATCAGGTTAAACAGAAAATAAATAAATAAAACGTCTCTATGCACTCTCAACCCACAAACCTAGTATAGTGCAAAGCTCTAGACAATGCATCTAGAAGGAGCAAGGTGAGGAACTACCTAAAGGTGGCATATTATTAAGGTTTATGCAGCATTTGTAGAAATGAAACTGAATTGTTTACCTAAAAAATTTCAGATAAAGTCTAACCTGCAATAAAAAGATTGGCCAATCCTGCACTAAGCAAGAACATCAAATGAACATTAGTGATACCAAAATAGGGATACCTCAGTTTGGATAGTCATGCTTGTTTTACACTTACCAGATTTATTGTCCTTCAAAATGGTACTCATTGCTGTCTAATTCATATTCAAATGCTATGTTGAATAAAGCCCAAACACCAATCAAGAAAAAAAGGAAATGAATCTCAAAATAGAAAGAAACAGCTAAACCGGATTCAACTGAAAAAATATCTTCAAAGTCATGTACAGAAAAACATGGGAGGATGAACCTGATGTTTACAACTAAAAAAGCAATCTTGATAATTTTCATATGATAGGTAAGAAAGTGGGTAATAAAGACATCAATGCATCATCACAATAATAGCTCTTATATCCAGGAGAAAGCTAAAACTGCAAACTTAAGCTTAAAAGACAGCATCACAACCAAACATGACCTCACCCGTGGCTAGAGTGTAGCCGTGTAGGGAGGTCAAGATATAGCGGCCATGCGATGAGATTAGGAGACAGTCAACAATTAAAACAAAAAAATTTCAAGGAAATATTATAGGTATGAAGATATTGAATAGCTACCAAAATTATTATGTTGTACCAGTGAAATCTACATAATACTTTTCAACCTAGTCACCATATTTGTAAACTTTTACATCCAAATGCAAGAATGATCTGGTGGTCAAAGGCGTAGAGCAGTCACCACATAACTAACTTACAAAACAAAGGCATTCCTCTCACATTAGATTTGTTTCTTGAGAAACCATGGATTATATTCTCCACACTTCAATGTAGATTCGTTCCTTGATAATTTTCATACAAGGAAAAGAGGAAAAGAGAAAGTGAGTAAGATACCTCCACAAACGTTTCATATTCTTCACCTACAAGACGAGAAGCAGCTTTAACTCACCAAATCGCTAGATGACTAAGACAGACCAGACAAGAAACCATAAGAATTCTAAATAGGAGACAAGATTTGAGGTAAAACAAGATCACACACTCTTTTCAGACAATTGGATTCCATAACACCCACACAAAGCAATTTTATTAATGAAGAAATCGATTGAAGATAACAAATCACAACAGAAAGTCTCGTCATGAAATCTTAGAACCAATAATAGCGGGAGGAATGGAAGAGCATCACTAAAATCAAAACGCAGGGCAACGAACAAAGATCAGAGGAATGCAAAACCAACAACGTGATTATGCTAACCAATTTAAGAAAATAAGCTAGTAAAATTGGCGAGTTTGAACAACAATGGCCATTTGGAACAAAATTTAAAAACAAAAAAAAAAAATAGAACAACAAATCAGCAAGAAATGAACCTTATAAATACAGAAAATCACTTCAAAAATTGGGAAACACTGGAAAACCACGAATAGACTGCGACAGAGTGGGCGCCTATTTGTGAAGCCACAAGGTGGTCACGATAATCATCAAACAGAAAACATAAAGAGTATATGTCTTAACCACAAGTTGACAACCGATTTCAAAACCGAGAAAAATCTGAAGAAAGAGTGTTTAAACCAGAAATTAGTGATAAAAAGAAACCCAAAACATAAATGATCTCAACAATAGGACCATCAACAACGATAACATTCCAGCAAAATGAATCGATTTCAACGGTTTGCTTGCATCAACAGTTTCAAGAAAATGAGGAATGCCGAGAAACAGAGCGAGAGAGAGAGTAGAGACCCCAAATTACAGAACACTGAAAATCTATGAAATCTCAAAAGAATAAAGTATTTTGCAAACAATTTTCTTCATCCTCAAAAATCAGCCGAAAATTTCTCTAATTTTCTTTCTAATTCAACATAAATCTTCACCCATCGGCCATGTAATTGCTCGTAAACAACAATGAAAATGAAATCAAGAACAATTCGAAGAGGAGAAGATTGATTTACCCCAATTTGGAGAGGGAACCCCGAAGCTTCAAATCTTAGACAACGAAAAAGTGAAGAGAGAGGCTGAGAATATCCGAATGGTCATCGCTCAAATCTTAGACAAGGAGAAAGTGAAGAGAGAGATGCAATTTAGGGTTTCATTTTCAGTAAGAATGGAGTGAGAGATTTTAGTGGGAGTGAAGGCAATAATGGAGTGAGTTGATGGAGGGAGCCAAAATTAGGGTTCCATTTTCGGTTTTCATTCCCGAAAGTTTTTTAAAATATTTTAATTTTCGGATAGAAACTACATCTATAAACCCCTAGAATTGCATTGTAATTTTGAAATCGAATGGCTTATCGGTTTCGAATTTTGAAACTGAAACTATACTTCAGCTTCAAAATTAGAAACCAAACTAAGTTTGGTATCAAATTTAGAAACTGAAATAATTGGTTTCTAAATTCGGTTTCTAAATGCGTTTTTTGATACCCTGTTTATTATTGTTTTTGAAATCAGTTGCTGTAAGTGGGTTGTTTTATAGTGTCAACACAATCAAACTTCACCTCAAAAGTTACCCGAAGAAAATTCAACCTCTAAGCTAAACTACACTAACTAAAATAATTACAATGAAAAAGTGATAAAGAAATTACCAAATGATGTCAAGCTTCGTGGGTCAACAATAAGCACTATTACCTCCGTTGATGCCATGATTGAACTCAATACCCATAGATTCTCAAGTTACTCTACCTCAACTATCCTAATAGTTGCAATGAAAGAAGGAAGAAAAAGAGAGATTATTTGAAAGATGTTGAGTTTTGAGGGATAGCTTAAGCTTCCAATCCATTAAGGATCAACCCTCAAGCATCATACCCATGGTTGGGGGGCAATGGTGATACTCAAACAATCGAATCTTTGCAGAAATTAAGAGAGAGAAAGTTGAATTAAGCATAATGGGGAGAGAAAACAAGAAATCTAACATTAAATCTCACTAAAGCTTAAGCTTTTTGTGTTTGCATTCATGGAGGAAGAAGGAGAGAGAAAAGAGTTAGCTACAGGTAAAAGCTGCTGAAAAAACGAAAAATGCCCTAAAATTCCATTCTACCCCCTTTTCTCTTACATCATCAACTAAAATAAAGGAAAATAAAAATACAGAATTTGGCACAGTTGTGTCGCCTGGCACGGGGCCCCCGTGCCAAATTTCTATCGGTGATACTGCAGAATTCCTTCTTGGCACGTCCTTGTTGAATGGATGGCACGACCCTTGGATTTGTGGCACACTCCTGGGACTCTTCTCCTTATTGGGCTGGGCTTGGCTTTGTTTTTGGGTTTTTTTCCTCTCATTTTACCCTACAAACACAAAACTAACGTAATTAACTAATTTTAAAGATTATTTAAGAGCAAAAATCTAATAATGAGTGACAAAATTTTTGTCTGATTGAGAACTGAACACCTACCATCAATTCGGACGGTTACTGATAATATCATGGCGTACTGTCAATTCGGACGGTTACTGCTAACCATAACTTTTCATTCACCCATTTAGCCAATTACTTACACATTCACAACCTTTAACCAACATACACAACCCAATCCAACCTATTCTGGTCCCAAACAGTTTGACATTATTTTAGCAACATAATCAGTCTAGTAAGACGTGGACTTACTGACTTCGCAAAAGAATTCAACACATGCCACACAAAATATTTTATCTCACATTCACTTAGGGAAAATCCCCTTAACATCAACACGAAATATATTCAACCACCCTATATACAAGCTCATAAATCACATCTCGCAAAATAACTTTCCATAATACATATGTTTTTCTTTATGATGCAATCAGTTCAAATGCCCAACGCACATTGACATAGCAAGATAGTCCAACACACATCACACACTATTTCATTCCACGTTCAACCGAAAAAAATTCATAATTCCATGTGAAACAAAGACATTCAAGGACAGTCCTCACCATTTTCATCAAACACATTTTCAAACGATTTCGGGGAAGGGTTAGGGCATGATTGTTACCTGGAATTTGTACAATTACGGGTCAGTTTCTTAATTAGGCCTAATAATCAGCACCTGGACCAAAACAACATCTGCATTTAGTCCAAATCTTACAAACCACATCTACAGGCCATTCCTCACCTATAATAATTTTTCTATAATTTTTAGACACCCTTAGGAATTTCCAAACATAGCTACACCCGAATCCAGATTCGGTCAGAATTTGTGCTCAACTTCCAGAGCCCATATCTGACGTCGAAACCCCAAGTTCTTGCCCATTCTGTAAAGGTCAGTCCGTCCTCTATAATTCCTATGCTTAGTGCTTTCCCCTAATCTGCCCAGAACTAGGTCGTTTTCCTCAATTACCCTATGCTGTCACTGGCTGCCTAGATATGGGTAGCCCTTGGTAATTCGGTCATAACTCACTCTATACTATTCCGATTTCCTTGATTCAAAACCTAGATTACTCAGCTCATTCTGCCCTAATTACCGTAGACATTTCACAGTTTTTGGGTTACTTCACTATCATAGGTTGAATTTTTAAAAACGGTTACATTCAGACTCAAATTAGAGGTGTTCTATTCACTTTGCCCTCGTTCAACCGACTTCTTTTGGTTCGGTTTTTCTAGTACAACGGGTCTCTCATCTGCCTACATCTATACTAATGATTCCTGTCCCCTAATTAACCCAAAGCAAGTCAAAGGTCAAAACTTTAACCAACGAAAACAAAAACGTCACTAGAGCTTACCTTGAGTCCGTTTTTGAAAAGAAGATGATCCCCTTCCAACTCCAAAATCCAAGGCAAACCACGAGGGGGAGATCACGGCGGTGTTGGGCGGGACACGGTGGGGTGCTAGGGTTTCTCTTCCCCTCCCCCCCTTCCCCTTACTCCCCGTGGCTCCCCATAATTTCCCTCCCCCTTTTCCTTTTCTTAAAAAAAATAGAAAAGAATAGGGATTCCAAGCCTTGAACCCACAACCTCTAGGAACCCTTGTAGGTGCCTAGCCACTCTACCACAAACCATTCCACTGACGTACCAACACACCCAAAGAGTAAACACTACGAGCTCAAGCATACGAGGTTGGCCGAAATCATATCAAATAAAAAACATTTAACCATATATATATATATATATATATATATATATATATATATATATATATATATATATATATATATATATATGAATAAAATATCCGGAGTTTCACATTCTAACCACCTTAAAGGAAGGTTCATCCTCGAAACTTCAATAATTTATGACACACACAATACTTATGACAATTAATTTTCGGGATTTTACATCCTAACCCCCTTAAGGAATTTTCGTCCCCAAAACTTCATTGCACCTGGTTATAAGAACAATTGACGATCCACAGACACTCCCTCGTTAGACACTACATGCCCAAAAAATGCCACTTGATCTAACCAAAACTCACACTTTTTTTAACTTGGTAAACGACTTGTTCTTCCTCAGCACCTCTAGAACAATCCTTAAATGGTAGATATGTTCTTCTGGAGTCCTTGAGTAAATCAGTATGTCATCTATAAACACCACTACAAACTGATCCATGCAAGGCTTGAAAACCCTATTCATGAGGTCTATGAATGTCGTTAGGGCATTTGTAAGTCCAAAAGGCATCACCACAAATTCATAAAGTCTATATCTGGTGCGAAAGGCAGTCTTAGGTATGTCTTCGTCCTTAATCCGGAGTGGGTGATACCCCGAATAAAGGTCTATCATAGAGAAGGTCCCCGCACCTCTAAATTGGTCAAAGAGATTGTCTATCCTAGCAAAAGGTAATAGTTCTTGATCGTTATCTTGTTTAACTCCCTATAATATATGCATAGCCTTAGGGTTCCATCCTTCTTCTTTTTCATAAACAATAACGGGGCTCCCTATGGAGACGTACTGGGCCGGATATAACCTATTTTTAATAACTTATAAAGTTGAGTCTTTAACTCCTTAAGTTCCACCGATGTCATTCGATAAGGCACTTTAGAGATGGGGGTGTTGCGGTCAATGCAAAATTCTAGCTCCCTATGAGGTGGCACATCGGGGATCTCCTCTAGGATCACATCAGGGAATTTTCATACTACTGGAAGGTTCTGAAGGGATGGCTAGGCAGCCTCAATTTCCAGTACATTACATAGGAATCCCTCACATTCTCGTCCTAACAGCTTGTGGGCTTTCATTAAGGTGATCAGTTTCACTATGCTTTTTGAGACCTTCCCTTAGTGATCTACTTTTTCCCCATTGGGCCCACTCACCGTGATTCTTTATTTTGGGCTTTCTAATTAAGCCTGATACTTCGCTAACCAATCTATCCCCCAAAATGACACTGAAATCAGTCAACTCAAACTTATATAGGTCTGCCAGAAACTCATGTTCATGCATTTGAATGGGGCAGTCTTCATACAATTCTTCACACTTAATAGTCTTCCCATCAGGGAGAGTCACAGATAGTAGATGGGCTATATGGTTGGAACTAGCCCTATTGTCTCAACCAGCTTGATAGAAATAAAGGAATGCATAACAGTTGAATCAAGTAAGACATATGTCGGTTGTATGTCGAACAAGCCAAGGTTAGTTACCTGCCTAATAGTTCACGACATATGTGCTACTATAGCTTTGTGAAGCATCTTATGCCACATTATTATGCCCAACAGACATACAATTTCATTTGCAGTCGCGTTTACTGTAACACCCCCAGCCCCCAGGCCAGAAGCGTTACGCTTTCCTAACTTCTTACTTAATTCCTGGGACGAAACGGGCAGAGTTTTCCCTAAAAACTGACCGTTTCCAGGCTAAAAGCCTTACAATAAGTCCCTGTAAATCAACGGAAGCGCAAAACATTTAAAACATAGCTCAACGGCCACACGCCGGAGTTCATAACTCAACGAGCCACTCGCTCGAGTACACCAAATAGATTGACTCATGAATAAAGAAGAAATGGAAGATACAACTCAATGGTTAACAAAACCGGAGAATTAAGATTTACATCTCAAAACATAGCTAAATTAAACCAAGAAGACATCTAACTAACTTGATGGTTGGCTCAGACGGCCATACAGAGCGACCTTTTATACCATATGCATTACATGAACTAGAATAATTGTTTACAGACCTTTATAAACTAAGAATACATTAGATGACTTCATTAAACACATAGGATCCCTTCAAATGAGCACGTACGACGCCTTGTAAGCAACAATAGGTTCCTTCTGGACTTATCTGACTCAACTTCTTCCTGTCAGAAGGAAAACCTGGGGAAAAGGGGAAAGAGTAATGGGATGAGCAACCACACGCTCAGTGAGTGTCCCCCAACCCCCTTAAAACCAAAACCGTTGCAGGCAATACTATCTTTACTAGTCACATATCACGTTTTCGTACTTTACTATTATAATAGATGTTCATAGAACCTTCATGGGAGGATCACTAAACATAACTTCACTTAAACACTTAAACACGTTTCCAGGATTCTAAATGTTCAAACGTCTTTACTAACAGGCAGATGAACACTTAGATAGGCGACGAGGCTAAGCATAGAAATCTTTCTTTTTCATAATATAACTTCTTAGCATTCCAGTTTAAACTACGCATGAAACCTCAATCACATGATGTGTATATAAGGTTATCCCTTTTCATAAATACACTTTTCTTGATATTTCATTCATATAATATACAGATCACACACATAAACACATATCAAGCATTTAAGTATCTTAAAACATCATATTAAGCTATATGACACCCTCGCATGCTATTCACATATCAACGTTCATTCGTTTAGGAAGAGACGCCTTCATTCATGGAATTTTTAACGTGCTATAACTTTCCTTCTCATCTCATACACTTTAAATCAGACAGACTTGCTATGGATAAGAATGATGCCACACAAGATTAGAATCCACGTTCAACCATGCTTAAGAATCGTTCATAAAGCATTCATTGAAAGCTTTCTTTTAATACATGGGCTAAGAATCTATATTCAAACATGCTTGTGGATCATTTTATAACTCATTCATTAAAAACTTTCTTTCTTTCGTAGAAAACATTTTCTTAGTCTTCAAAGGAAGTTTCATTTCGTTTGGTCGTATAATGACCCTTATAAGCTTTCCATACATCATTCCATATAGCCTTTTGGGCTCATAAAAAGAACTTCCTTTCCTTTGTAATCGTTTAAAAATGGCAAAGAGCCAATTACTTTTTTTAACTTAGTACAAAAGTACTTCTGGCATAAGATCATTACAGGGTGCTGATTGGGTGAGAACTATTCTCGACCCCATAGTGAGACCTAACGCTCACGCTTAAGCTCTTACTCCCGGGATGGCTACATATAACATATCGGACCATTACATTAGCCCTCGTCAGGGCCTCTAGGGTTTATCCGGACTTATCCCCTAGGTTAACATTACATCATATCATATTGTCCGCAACACATTATCTTAGCCACTTAAAGCGTATCGGCCGTAACGGCTAATAATTTTGTTGTATCTTTTGGTAAAATCATTTGTCATACAACTCACGCCTTTGTAAAACTCTTTAGGATTCCCCCGTTCAAGCAGGTTCACTCCCAAAACTGTATTCGTTTACTTTAAAATATGCCATCATGCACTAATATTTGTGGCTACTATTATTTCAAAACATGAAATCCTTCTTTGAAAATCTCACCCTTATGCACATAATGCAACTTGAGCAAATAGAAGGGAAAGAGGTTCACATATATCACATTCAAACACTTCATAATTAATTCATCACATCGAGCCACACATGGCCTCGCAATCCACACGATTGCGGTCATTTCACAACCCAATCTCCCTCCTCACTTGTACCGTACCACAAGACCTCGAACGCTCATAATTCTTTCCTCAAACCATCCAACTACCAACTCGTTCCATTGATTTATTAATACAACATATTATCATACTAATTTATTGTAACACCCCAAGTATACATGATCCATTTCCTGTTTCCATCTGCTTAAGAATACCAATAAGATACAATGACTCAATGAACGGGGCGTTACCGCCGTCCATGAAGGACAAGGCTTGCATTAAACATGAAGATTTATCTTAATCCAAAGGTTACCCCATAATAGGGTATACACCATCATAACACCCAAACCATTCAATTGTATACAAAAAGGTTCTAACATCCCAAGAATAACACAACCTTACATAACTCGGTTTGGAAATACAGTCGCAGCATCAAAATACATAAGTTAACTTAAAATACATTAGGCACTCCAAAATACATCACAATATGCCACGATAGCATCTTGGCTCTCCCACACCGTCCACTACATGAAGGGTTCTGTCTCATTTATCACCTCCGGCCTCCCTGCCCGCCTCAGGGCGGTTCACTGAACATTTGCCTAAAACAAAACATAAAAATATTTCGAACTGTGAGCCAAAGCTCAGTACATATATCCCTGTACTGTTAAAGGTTCATTGAAAAGTAATTTAGGGCCCACTTGCAATTCATTTTAAGTGAAAACAGGGAATGAGATGTATATAAAACTGTATTGCGGATTATTATCTGCTAGTGCACCCCTTTAGTAACTGTTACGATCTGTGAATAGGTGTACACCTGCCAAGCCGACCGAGGGACCTGGCCTGAAGCCGCGCGGGTAACTGAGGGCAATGCCCTGTAACTGATAACTGACGGGGTCACCAATTATGTGATGAAACACTGATTAAAATGATTCATTGATGCTGCTTATCAAAATATTATGATTTTGATAAATGCATGCTGAGTACTAAAGATACAGGCAATAAACGTACCTGGAAGTTTTAAATGTTAATGCACAGAGGAATGAGATATACAAAAGTGAAGAAAATGGAAGCTTAGGCCTTGATTCTGCTCAAAAGTCCATTACAGGAACATAAGGTTAGAAACGATCATGTTTTCATAACTGATAATTTTAAATAAAACTGGCTTATGAAGAGCTTTTACACAACGGTTCATGAGTAACCAAAAAGACGTTGATGTAAACTAAAAAAATGAGAAGTGAGACATGGTAGCTAATTTAGAACATTTGGTTTTCAAAGGAGGGTATGGGAAGAATAACCCATAACTTATTGTCCCGACCTCCGAATAGGACGTAAGACCCCAATATAAATAGCTTAGGAAGGCCTCTAAAACTTTCACCAAGGACTCAAAACATGACTCCCATGCTAGGTTTCCTAAAAAGGGGTTAGAACACTAACATGTCAGTTTTAAACCCATCCTGCACAGGTTCGGTAAAATGACCATAACTTTTTCCACAGACCTCGGATTGATGCGATTCAAGAGTCATTTTGAAGCTAACACACTGACCTAGCTCCCCACCAAAAATCAGAATTTTTGGATTGGCCGATCATTACCAGTTTCCTTTCAAAGCCTGCCCTGTTTTTCTGAAAATTCCAGCAGCACTGCTTTAGTGTTTTCCTTCATGTTTTTCACCAATCCTCAACTCAAACTCCTTTTTAAGAGTGTGTAAATATACTTTGGTACATCCAAACCTCATACAAAAACACCATACCTAATTTCTTTTCATATTCATATCAAACAAAGCTCTCTTTTTAGTCACATATACTCACACACCACACATTTAGCATTAGTTGGTCCAAATCATGCATTTTGAACAAAACCCTAGCTTTGGTTAACTTGAACTCACTTCCATCTTTTCCCAAACACCATAAACACCACAACAAACTTCAATATATTAAAACATAAGCCAAAACAAGGATAAAACAAGCAATAAACCTCACTTGAACAAGTAACTTGCATGAACAAGATGAAACCCTAACCCTAACTTCATCTCTACCTTAATCCATCAACAAGAAGGTTCTTAAGACCTCAAAAACAGCATGATCCATCACTAAAACAACCATAAGAAGAACCAAAAATCAACAAGATC
Organism: Carnegiea gigantea; assembly: GCA_029747015.1. Taxonomy (NCBI): domain Eukaryota; kingdom Viridiplantae; phylum Streptophyta; class Magnoliopsida; order Caryophyllales; family Cactaceae; genus Carnegiea; species Carnegiea gigantea. Next base: position 86,242 of record JAKOGI010000780.1, on the reverse strand, counting down.
AAGAATCAAAACACAAATCAACATAGGGGTCAAAAGAACACTTACTTTGTGCTTGAGAAAGTTGCTAGAAATGATGCTTGATGTCTATGAAAGTGAAAGGGATGTTTGGGGGTGGTGAGTAGGGATGTTTGGTGGGTTTTTTGGTGGTTGAAGGTGGCTGAAATGGTGCTGGTTTTTCTGCTGTGGCCGTGTAGAGAGAAGGAGGAGAGGGAAGAGAGAGAAGCTCACAAAAAGGCTTGGTTAAAAATGAACCAAAATGAAAAAGTTTACAATTTATATTTCAATTTACTTGGCTGAAAATTGAAAGAGAAAAGTCAAGAAAAGCATGCTTGATTAAGGCTTAATTAAGTGAGATTAGCTAAACAAATGAGGTTCAAGACTTGTTGCATCGCAAACGGCCCTAAATGGGCTCGGTTTTGAGAAAGAACTGAAACCGAGTGCGTTTGTGAAATTTTTTTTTTTTTTTTTTAAAAGTTTGCGATTGACCTAAAGATAATTAAATCACTTAATTCATAAATATCAAGGTCTAATTTCGATGATTTTACAAAACAAAACTCGAATTGCAAGGTGAGGCCCATTAGATTTCCCACTTGAAATAACAAAGGAAACAATGATTTAAATGCGATGAAATTAATCACATAGATTAATGAAAAGAATAAATATAATATAGGGTTGGACTATTACAGTCTTCCCCCCTTAAAAAGTTTCGTCCTCGAAACTGACGAATTTCATCATGCAGGAATTACCTCAAATAAATATGGATATGCAGTTCTCATAGCCTCTTCGGTCTCCCAAGTGGCTTCCTGGGAGGTGTGGTTTGACCATAGCACTTTGACCAATGGGACCTGCTTGTTGCGCAATTGTTTAATCCTGTGATCTAGTATTTGAACAGGACGTTCTTCATATACTAGATCTTCAGCGATATCAATCGGTTCAGATACAATGGTATGATCTGGATCTGGAATGTATTTCTTAAGCTGAGAGACATGGAACACGTTATGTACATGCTCAAGCTCTATAGGCAGATCTAGCCGATAAGCTACAGGATTTAACTGTTCAATGATTTCGTAAGGTCCAATATACCTTGGACTCAATTTTCCCCGTATTCCGAACCTCTTAACACCTCTAGTTGGTGAAACCTTCAGAAAAACTTTATCACCTACTTGAAACTCTAGAGGTCTTCTTCTTTTGTCTGCATAACTTTTCTGTCGACTTTGGGCAATTCTGATATGTTCCTGAATCTTTCTTATAGTTTCAGTGGTCTCTTGAATCATTTCAGGACCTATAATCAGTGCCTCATCCAAATCACTCCAGCACAATGGGGTTCTACATTTTCTTCCATACAGAGCCTCAAATGGGGCCATCTTGATGGTGGATTGATAGCTGTTGTTATAAGAGAATTCTACCAGAGGCAAGTCATCTTCCCACTTCCCTTGAAACTCCAATACACAAGCTCTTAGCATGTCTTCCACAATTTGGTTTACCCTTTCAGTTTGTCCATCTGTTTCTGGGTGGTAGGAGCTACTGAAGTTTAGTTTGGTTCCAAAGGCTTTTTGAAGCGCTTGCCAGAAACGTGCTTGGAACCTTTGTCCCTATCTGAGACTATGTCTAAAGGAATCCCATGTAGACGGACTATCTCCTTAACATACAGTTGAGCTAGTTTTTCAACTCCCCAAGTATCCTTGATGGGTAGGAAATGAGCTGACTTTGTGAGTCGATCAACTATGACCCAGATAGCATTCTTTTTCGTGGCAGAAAGCGGTAAACCCATAACAAAGTCCATCGAAATCGAATCCCACTTCCATGTTGGAATTTCTAAGGGTCGTAGTTCACCCACAGGACGTTGATGCTCGGCTTTAACTTTCTGACAAATTAGACACCTATCCACATATTCTGCAACGTCCTTCTTCATATTATTCCACCAAAAATATTGTCTCAGATCTCTGTACATCTTGGTGCCTCCTGGATGCACTGAATAACGAGTATTGTGAGCCTCTTCTAGGATCTGCTTTCTTAACTCCCCATGTTTGGGCACACATAGACGATTCTGGAACCTCAGAGTCCCATCCTCATGTACTACAAATCCTGGAGATTTCCCTTTCTCTAAATTTTGTTTTATCCTTTGAAGTTCGGGATCACTTTCCTGATTCAGTCGTATTTCCTCCTCTAAGGAAGGCTGTAAAGTGAGTACTGATAAACGAGCCTTCGTTTGCCCATGGGACACCAATTGAATCCCAAAGGACTCCAGTTCCCTTAAGAGATTCAATTGAGTGATCATCACAATGTTCGAGCTATGTTGCGCTTTCCTACTTAGAGCATCTGCCACCACATTTGCTTTACCAGGATGATATTGAATTTGCAAATCGTAGTCCTTAAGCAACTCAAGCCAACGCCTCTGTCTCAAATTGAGCTCCTTCTGGGTGAAGATATACTTTAAACTTTGATGATCAGTATAGATCTTGCACGATACCCCATATAAATAATGTCTCCAAATTTTCAATGCAAAGACCACAGCTGCTAACTCCAGGTCATGGGTAGGGTAGTTCTTCTCATATGACTTGAGTTGTCGAGAGGCATAAGCTACTACTTTGTCCTCCTGCATTAGTACGCACCCCAAACCATTCTTCGAAGCATCACTATATACAGTATACTCTTTTCCTTCCATTGGTAAAGTTAGGATTGGGGCGGTAGTGAGACGCTGCCTTAGCTCTTGGAAAGCTTCCTCACACCTTTCAGTCCACTCAAACTTATTTACCTTCTTCAGTAGATTGGTGAGGGGTGATGCTATTTTTGAAAAATCTTTAACGAATCTTCGATAATAGCCTGCTAAACCCAGAAAGCTTCTAATCTCTGTGACGTTGGTAGGCCTTGGCCATTCTGTGATTGCTTTCACCTTTTGGGGGTCCACCTTAATTCCTTCTTTGGTAATCACATGCCCCAAAAATACTACTTCCTCCAACCAAAATTCACATTTCTTTAATTTGCCGTAGAGTTGATGTTCCCTCAGAGTTTGCAATACTATCCGCAATTGATCAGCATGTTCCTTTTCATCCTTAGAATAGATAAGGATATCATCTATGAATACCACGACAAACTTGTCTAAATAAGGCCTGAAAACCCTGTTCATAAGATCCATAAAGGCTGCAGGAGCATTAGTGAGGCCAAAAGGCATCACTGTGAACTCATAGTGACCATACCTGGTCCTGAACGCTGTCTTAGGAATGTCCTCAGGCTTAATCCTAAGTTGATGGTACCCTGATCTCAAATCAATCTTAGAGAATACTCCTGCTCCTTAGAGTTGATCAAACAGATCATCTATTCGTGGCAGAGGATATTTGTTTTTGATGGTAATCTTGTTCAATTCCCTGTAATCAATACAGAGTCTTAAGGTTCCATCCTTTTTCTTAACAAACAACACTGGAGCACCCCATGGTGACACACTTGGCCTGATGAAGCCTTTCTGTAACAGTTCATCTAGTTGAATCTTTAATTCCTTAAGCTCAGTTGGGGCCATACGATATGGAGTTTTCGAAACAGGTTGGGCCCCATGAATTAAGTCAATTCCAAAATCAATTTCCCTTTGTGGGGGTAGTCCTGGTAACTCTTCCGGAAAAACATCTTCAAATTCACAAACTACAGGTATATCCTCCGCTTTCTCTTCTTTCGTCTGGGAGTCAATAGCATAACACCAATACCCAATACACCCCCGATATAACAGCTTGCTTGCTTTCATAGCGGAAATCAAAGAGCAAGATTTTGTCTCTTTCTGCCCATAAAAACACACTTTTCTCCCTTTCCCATCCTTCAAAATAACCTTAAGATCTTCACAGTCAATTTTGGCTCCATAAGTATGTAACCAATTCATTCCCAAAATGATATCAAAATCAGTCAAGTCAAATTGAATCAAATCCATAGGGAAGGTAGCTTCATCAATGATGATGGGGACAAGTTCATAAGAGAAGGGGCACTCAATCACAGAATTGTTGGGTAGTTTAATTCTATAATTGGTTTCCATCTTTTTGTTCTCCAGACTCAATTGTATAGCAGCTCGGTAGATATGAATGAATGAGTGGCGCCCGAATCAAATAATACACAAAATGGCTTTGAATTTAAAAAGAGAGTTCCAGTGACTACCGTACCAGAGGTAGCAGCTTCCTTTTTGTTCATCACGAATGCCCTTCCTGCAACTGCAGGCCTTGTAGGTGGGGGTCCCTGGCGGGGCGGAGCTAAAGGTTTTGCTGCGCCTCTATCTACAGCTTTCAGTCGGCGGGGGCATGCAGTGATGAGGTGTTCAGGACTTCCACACCACATACATTTGTTGCTGCCAACTCGGCATTCAGGAGTGGTGTGATTTGTTCTTCCACACTTCGCACAGGTTACGGGTACTGACGAGCCCATAGGACGGCTCTTAGAGGGAAGTGGAGTAGGCTTTTTCTGGTTCTGATTCACACTTTCACTAGGAGTCCCCCGTTCAAACCCCTTTCTCTTATGGTTAATTGGGTTCAGAGCTCTCAATTCCGTCTTCACTCGTTCCACTTCAGCTGCTCGCTCATATAATTCTTGACAAGTCAAAATTGGTTGCCCCGCTAACTGATTCCGAATGTAGAAGGCCAAACCTTCCTCGAACCTTCTCATCTTTAACCTTTCAGAGGATACAAATTCAGGGACAAATCTAGATAGTTCTGTGAACTTACTAGCATATTGCATCACAGACATGTTGCCACTCATTTTCAACTCCATAAATTCCTTCTCCTTTTGCCTTTGCACCACAGCTGGGTAAAATTTCGCCCTCAACTCCACTAAAAATTTATTCCAAGTGAATTCAGGCCCTAGGAGTTTATCCTTCACAGTACTCCACCAAATGTCAGCTTCACCTGACAGATAATACGTCCCAATGTTCATTTTCTTTTCTTCTGGTACCCCAACTACGGCGAAAACTTTCTCCATTCCCCTTATCCATTCTTCTAACACTACTGGATCATAAGATCCATTATAAACTTTAGGGTTGCGCCGTGCTACCCTGTCTGCCAATTTATCCTCTTTAGGAGGGGTTTCAATAGGTACTTGGGGAATTCGCTTCATTAATTCAGCAACTAAGGTTGGCCAATAACTTGGGTCTCCTAAGTTGCTAGCTAATACAGAGGGCAATGGTGGCGTGTCCCCGTGTTGTGGTTCTTGGCAGGAGGCTTGATCACCCGATCCCTGGCCGTGTCCCATATCGTCCTCTACCTGAACCTCCATGTTGTTATGTACTGACTGGGACATTCTGAACATATAGTAAATAAAGCAATTCAAACACTAGAACCTCCAGACATATCAGATTATATCATAACTTAAAGCATTATCATTTCAACACTGCTTACTTACAAACATCATTGATTTATATATATGAGCAACAAAAGTACAGTACATCAAGCTAAGTACGCAAGACTAACTCTAACTCTTTCCGTATCATTAAAACTAAATAGCCCCTATGCACTAAGTCCGTGACATAACCCCAAAAACAAGGTACGGACTATATCATCCTGGTTGGCGAGGATTGGACTAACTATATACAATGCCAGATGCCCCACAAAATGTAATGATCCAATCCAGCCAAACCATTACTACATACAGGACTCAAAATAAAACCACTAGGCTAGCCTATAGAACCACCTAACGATCCCTGGATGGATCGTAATCGGGGTCAGACTCATCATCAGGTTCTTCACCTGAATCAAAACTACTCATAGATGCCTCTGATTCGGCACCATCGACCTCCTGTTGAATCTGTGGCTCAGGCTCCTCCCCTAGTCCCATCATCAACTCATCCGCCTCTTGTTCCCCTTGCGGGTCTATCCCCATCTCATCACTATCTTGATCCTCCTCGGGATCCTCCTCCTCTGGATCGTCCTCATCGCCCTGGTGGTTCTCATCCTCAGAGCTAATCACCACCACTTCTGGGGTGCTAGGGATATCTATTACCACGTAAGCCTCCCCAGGGCTATCGGGCATCAGTGGGGTGGCTGGTGCGGGTGGAATGGGTGGCCCCTGTGCTGGTGCTGGCGGGGAGGGTGGCCCCTGTGCTGGTACTGGCGGGGAGGGTGGCCCCTGTGCTGGTACCGGGGCTACAGGTGGAGGGTGGACCTGATATAGGGGGAAAACATGTTGAAGAGTTTCCATAGTCAGTCCCCTCAATTCGAACTCCTCTCTTAATAACAGTTCCGTAGTGAGAGTCATCCACGCTCCCTGGGCCTGAAACCTAGGCCCGTCCAAGCCTGGGTTCCCTGTCATCATAAAGTTCTGGTAACGCTGCCTAAATTCCACCCACGGGCCAACCAGAGGTAAGGACTCAAGCAGTCTCTGGGCACGGACGGTAATACTGTGAAACTCAGAATAAGGGTCCTGTGCATGTCCTTCCATACTCATGTGTAGCAAGGCAATATGAGCTATCATAGAGCCCCCCGGTAGCATATTAACCCCATAAGGGTCCATCTAACAAAAGAAAAACACATATGTAAGAGGTATGCACATCCATAAACAAAAAGCTTACAAATGAAAGCAACTGACAGTCTAATATCGATATTACGCTCTTAATATCAATATCATTCTAGCAATAGACTATAGATAGCCTCCCCATCACTACACCATTCGAATACTCACCCTAGAGGTTCTCACTCTACTTTCCTCAAGAAAATGTAAACCTGGGCTCTGATACCAAATCTGTAACACCCCAAGTATACATGATCCATTTCCTGTTTCCATCTGCTTAAGAATACCAATAAGATACAATGACTCAATGAACGGGGCGTTACCGCCGTCCATGAAGGACAAGGCTTGCATTAAACATGAAGATTTATCTTAATCCAAAGGTTACCCCATAATAGGGTATACACCATCATAACACCCAAACCATTCAATTGTATACAAAAAGGTTCTAACATCCCAAGAATAACACAACCTTACATAACTCGGTTTGGAAATACAGTCGCAGCATCAAAATACATAAGTTAACTTAAAATACATTAGGCACTCCAAAATACATCACAATATGCCACGATAGCATCTTGGCTCTCCCACACCGTCCACTACATGAAGGGTTCTGTCTCATTTATCACCTCCGGCCTCCCTGCCCGCCTCAGGGCGGTTCACTGAACATTTGCCTAAAACAAAACATAAAAATATTTCGAACTGTGAGCCAAAGCTCAGTACATATATCCCTGTACTGTTAAAGGTTCATTGAAAAGTAATTTAGGGCCCACTTGCAATTCATTTTAAGTGAAAACAGGGAATGAGATGTATATAAAACTGTATTGCGGATTATTATCTGCTAGTGCACCCCTTTAGTAACTGTTACGATCTGTGAATAGGTGTACACCTGCCAAGCCGACCGAGGGACCTGGCCTGAAGCCGCGCGGGTAACTGAGGGCAATGCCCTGTAACTGATAACTGACGGGGTCACCAATTATGTGATGAAACACTGATTAAAATGATTCATTGATGCTGCTTATCAAAATATTATGATTTTGATAAATGCATGCTGAGTACTAAAGATACAGGCAATAAACGTACCTGGAAGTTTTAAATGTTAATGCACAGAGGAATGAGATATACAAAAGTGAAGAAAATGGAAGCTTAGGCCTTGATTCTGCTCAAAAGTCCATTACAGGAACATAAGGTTAGAAACGATCATGTTTTCATAACTGATAATTTTAAATAAAACTGGCTTATGAAGAGCTTTTACACAACGGTTCATGAGTAACCAAAAAGACGTTGATGTAAACTAAAAAAATGAGAAGTGAGACATGGTAGCTAATTTAGAACATTTGGTTTTCAAAGGAGGGTATGGGAAGAATAACCCATAACTTATTGTCCCGACCTCCGAATAGGACGTAAGACCCCAATATAAATAGCTTAGGAAGGCCTCTAAAACTTTCACCAAGGACTCAAAACATGACTCCCATGCTAGGTTTCCTAAAAAGGGGTTAGAACACTAACATGTCAGTTTTAAACCCATCCTGCACAGGTTCGGTAAAATGACCATAACTTTTTCCACAGACCTCGGATTGATGCGATTCAAGAGTCATTTTGAAGCTAACACACTGACCTAGCTCCCCACCAAAAATCAGAATTTTTGGATTGGCCAATCATTACCAGTTTCCTTTCAAAGCCTGCCCTGTTTTTCTGAAAATTCCAGCAGCACTGCTTTAGTGTTTTCCTTCATGTTTTTCACCAATCCTCAACTCAAACTCCTTTTTAAGAGTGTGTAAATATACTTTGGTACATCCAACCTCATACAAAAACACCATACATAATTTCTTTTCATATTCATATCAAATAAAGCTCCCTTTTTAGTCACATATACTCACACACCACACATTTAGCATTAGTTGGTCCAAATCATGCATTTTGAACAAAACCCTAGCTTTGGGTTAACTTGAACTCACTTCCATCTTTTCCCAAACACCATAAACACCACAACAAACTTCAATATATTAAAACATAAGCCAAAACAAGGATAAAACAAGCAATAAACCTCACTTGAACAAGTAACTTGCATGAACAAGATGAAACCCTAACCCTAACTTCATCTCTACCTTAATCCATCAACAAGAAGGTTCTTAAGACCTCAAAAACAGCATGATCCATCACTAAAACAACCATAAGAAGAACCAAAAATCAACAAGATCAAGAATCAAAACACAAATCAACATAGGGGTCAAAAGAACACTTACTTTGTGCTTGAGAAAGTTGCTAGAAATGATGCTTGATGTCTATGAAAGTGAAAGGGATGTTTGGGGGTGGTGAGTAGGGATGTTTGGTGGGTTTTTTGGTGGTTGAAGGTGGCTGAAATGGTGCTGGTTTTTCTGCTGTGGCCGTGTAGAGAGAAGGAGGAGAGGGAAGAGAGAGAAGCTCACAAAAAGGCTTGGTTAAAAATGAACCAAAATGAAAAAGTTTACAATTTATATTTCAATTTACTTGGCTGAAAATTGAAAGAGAAAAGTCAAGAAAAGCATGCTTGATTAAGGCTTAATTAAGTGAGATTAGCTAAACAAATGAGGTTCAAGACTTGTTGCATCGCAAACGGCCCTAAATGGGCTCGGTTTTGAGAAAGAACTGAAACCGAGTGCGTTTGTGAATTTTTTTTTTTTTTTTTTTTTTTAAAGTTTGCGATTGACCTAAAGATAATTAAATCACTTAATTCATAAATATCAAGGTCTAATTTCGATGATTTTACAAAACAAAACTCGAATTGCAAGGTGAGGCCCATTAGATTTCCCACTTGAAATAACAAAGGAAACAATGATTTAAATGCGACGAAATTAATCACATAGATTAATGAAAAGAATAAATATAATATAGGGTTGGACTATTACATTTATGAAGAGGTAAGATTTAGGTACTTACCTGGGCAAGTAGCACCACTTGGCGGTGCGTTACAGCAAGCATACGTACGCATATATATACCATCACGTACACATATAAAACTATAGAACTTTACTTGAGAATTCATACATGATAAGGCTCCAAGCATTTATAAATTTACTTCAGAGTTAGTAGGCCTTTATGGGATAGTTAAGCATATAGGCGATCATAGACTGATTAAACATTTATATACATAAACTTTAAACACGTACGATGCACTTCGAAGTTCATACTCGATCATGGAACGACCAAACATTCATAAACGTTGGTTTCGAAGTTACAACTCAAGTCTAATTGAGCTATTTCAGCATAATACGATTCTAAGCGTTCATTACACATCGAAATTACTATTCGAATCGAAATAAACCACTTAAACATAATACGACTTTAGGCATTCAGTTATTATGTCAAAGTTACTACTCAGGTATAGACTAACTAAATACACAAGTATCGATTCCAACCATACTCATCTCTTTTCGAAGCTATTAATCAAGTGTGAATTGTTTAAGTGTACTTATGTCGATTCAAAGCATTCATAATTCATTTTGTGCTAAACTTTTAGGCATGAACTAGCTAAATTTACTTGAATCGATTGTAAACACGTTAAACTAATTTCGTTTATAATCCTTTTCATGCATCAACTAATTAATTGAATCGATGCTAAACATGCTAAATTAACTTCGAATTAATAACTGAGGCATGATTAACTAAATTGGTTCGATTCGAAGCTAAAGGTATTTAATTCATTTCGATGTAAAATCTCAAACATTCAATGGTCACAGGCGTTCGAATTAATGCTAAAGGCATGTAATTCACTTCGAATTATAAATTCAAGCTTCCGATAGTTACATACATTCGAATTAACGCTAAACATGTATAATTCACTTCGAATTATAAACTTAGGCATTCAATGGTTACATATATTCGAATTAACGCCAAACATGTATAATTAACTTCGAATTATAAACCTCAAGCAGCGCATTCTAAATTAGGCTATGCTAGTCTAACATGCAACATCGATTCCACTAAAACGTTTCCGAAAATTAGTACTAATTTAGGAGGCGAGGAACACCCACCTCGATACCACGCTAGAAACATGCGATTTAGCTTGAATTGAGGCCAAAAATCGAACACCAACTCTCTGCTCTTCGCGCGTGACTCAACCAGTCCAAACCCACAAACCCTAACTTGCAATTTTTGATAGATTCAGGTACAATTCGAAGGGGATAAAGCAAGGGATTCAATTTATAGAGCAGAAGAGGTTCGAAACTCACCTAGCATGTGAATTTTGTTCGAGCTTCGGCCCTGCCCGTGCAGAATTCGGCCAAACCGTGGCCGATTTTCACTCAACCACCGCGCAGAGGTGGTCGTCGGCAGCCAAGCGGGCTCAACCGCCGTCGGGTCATCGTCCTCAGTCGCGACGGTCGCCGGCAGCAGGGCATGGTTCGTTGAACCCTTTTCGCTCCCTCACTCTTTCGCTCGAACTCTCTCTCTCTCTGTGTCGTGGTGTCGCGGGTCGCCGGCGCCGCCTCCGTCGCTGCCTGGCCGGCGACACCTCCCTCTCTCTCGCCCTCTCTCTCTCTTGCATTGGTGGGCGACGGGCTGGGGCAGAGAACCCCCCCTGTCGCGAAGAAGATGAAAGAGAAAGGGGGCTTTGGCCCCTTTTCTTTCTTTCTTTTTTTTTTTTGTCGCTTGCCCAATCAACTAAAATCGCCTGTCTAATTTCTAATCTCGTACCTCACAACCTATCCCGAATCGATAATACGACCCTTCGTCGATTATTTGACCTCAAATACGTCTAGGTTCGATTCAATCAACCACAAACTAATTCTAAGGTTGAAAACCTAATCGCACTCGGGAAACGACTAAATAAATCGAATAACGACTAAATTAAACTATCGATATCATTTAAAGGCATAAATGGCACAAATTGATTTTGAAATCAATAATAGCAATAATAATCTCGTCTTTAATGAAATTATAGTTCTCAAAAGCACATTGATAATAATTTAACTCATACAGTTACTAAAAATACGAATTTAGACGTAAAAAGAAAATTAGCTAGCTTAACGGAAAACGAAACTGCGGGGTCTTACATTTACTTGCCACGCTCATGTGGCCCAGTCACTTCGTCACGTGTCCTATGCACATCTCATTGATAACACGTTCACATAGCTCACATAATTCACAATTCACAGCCACTAATAACAAATATTTGCATCCATATAACTTAAGGAAGTTCAAAGGCATTTATTTAAAATAATAAGCGATCCACACCAATACTTTTCATGACATAAGTACTTAACAAACTTTATTAGCTCATAATGGCTTGACAAAAGAATAGCAAGATAAATTAAACAGCACAGTCCTAGGAAGTAAAACTTCTAATCAACTATTAACATCTACTGGCTAGGGGCGTCCATTGGGCAGGTACCCCAACACCCTACCACATCTGCCCCGCTTCTAGCAGGTAACCTCAGGCTCGAGTTGCTCCTCAACTAGGTCCTCCTCCAGGTCCTCCTCTATCAGTTGCTTCTCCCCTGGGTCCTCATCTTCTAGGTGCTCTTCCTCGGGTTCCTCATCTTCTAGGGGTTCTTTCTTAGGGTCTTCCTCTGGCTCTTCCTCTGGCTCTTCCTCTTCTACAGGTTCTTCCTCACCTTCACTAGGATCTCCCTCAAGGTCCTCCCCTTTCATAGGTTCTCCCTCATCCTCAGTAGGTTCCTCCTCAGATGTCTTATCCTCAGGGGGTGGGGTATCCTCCTGGCTAGCGGTGGGTAAAGGTGGTTGGTCATAGGGGCCCTCCTCTCTTAAGTAATCCACCAATTCAGTCAAACTCATTCCTATAGGTTGCTAGTCACACCAATAACACCTCCCCTACGGATGAACTTCCTGAGCTCTGGCGTGCAACTCATCGACCCTGTATCGCCACTTTAGGTCTCCCTTAAGGGTTAAAAGGAGGAAGAAGGTTTGGTTCTCCTCGAACCTCAGGCAGCTATTGGGTACAACCTCCAAATACCTAACTATCATCTTCCCACCCTGCCATACGTGCTCCCACAAAACCAGACTATGCCTCTTAGCTAACCGCTCGTGAAGGCAATTGCCCCTCACACACTGACAGTGCTGGATACCCTCCATCCATATACAGAGTAATTACACATGAGACATGTGTCCATACAATAACATGCATTTATTTAATACTATATGCACATGCATGCAACCTTGCCCCTTACCACACTCACTCTCTGAGTAGTCCTTAGGTCTACAAGTTTTAGTTCTTAATTACTTACAATATTTTAGGAGAGCCTTCTGGTCAGTCAACCTGAGCTCTGATACCACTTTGTAACACCCTCAAATTTCTAATTTCTTCTTTATTACCATTATTAATCTATGTGGCAGCGAAAAACCTAAGTGGGGTGCTACCGCCGTATTTTCTTATTGGAATTACGAGGCTAAGTATCAACTAAAATTCTAATACAACTATATACTCAATCCATAACATTAGTCTGAGTCTTTTAACAATATAACAAAGTCCTTCCTGAATCACAATTCTTAAACAAGTCTAAATATAAATTAAGTGAACTCTACAAAATTTTATTTCGCGGCCTTTCATTAATTCGAACTCCCATCCCCATACTCATGCACTTCATCTAAATACAAAACATTTTATAAAAATAAGGTAAACTCAATAAAAATCAGCCATAATGGTCAAAACATGCACACAAATTCATTTTTGAAACATTTTAGGGATAGGGAAGACAACCAGACCATACTCATACCTTCTTGGTAGATGCACACAGCCATACCAGTCTCCTTTATAAATTTTTAGGTTTTTAAGGATGAGCGACCTTATTAGGTCTCATGGCCTGCGCTTGAGTTTAACGCAGCCGCTTAACCATAACCTGGCCTACCGTCCACTTGGACGGTTACTGCTAACCGTAACATAGCCTACCATCAACTTGAACAGTTATCGCTCACCATAACCTGGCCTACCGTCAATTCGGACAGTTACCGCTAACCATATCTTGTCCTACCATCAGTTCGGATGGTCACTGGCAATCATATCATGGCCTACCATCAATTCGGACGGTTATCAACAACCATATCATGGCCTGCCGTCAACTCGGACGGTTACTGCTGACAATAACTTTCCAGTCTCACTCATTTAGCCAATTACTTACACATTCATAATCTTTAACCAACATACACAACCCAATCCAATCTATTCTGGTCCCAAACAGTTTCACATTATTTTAGCAACATAATCAGTCTAGTAACCCATGGACTCACTAACTTAGTAAAGCAATTTAACACATGCCACACAAAATATCTTATCTCACATTCACTTGGGAAAACCCCCCAAAATATCAACACCAAATACATTCAACCAGCCTATATACATGCTCATAAATCACACCTTGGTAAATAACTTTCCACAATATATATGTTTTTCTTTACAACATAATCACTTCAAATGCCCAACGCACATTGACATAGCAAGATAGCCCAACACACACCACACACTATTTCATTCCACGTTCAACTGAAAAATAATTCATAATTCCATGTGAAACAAAGACATTCAAGGATAGTCCCTATCATTTTCATCAAACACATTTTCAAACGACTTCGAGTAAGGGTTAGGGCATGACTGTTACCTCGAATTCGTACAATTATGAGCTCGATTTCTTAATTAGGCCCAATAATCAGTACCTGGACCAAAACAACATCTGCACTTAGTCCAAATCTTACGAACCACATCTATATCCCATTCCCTGCTTATGATAATTTTTCTACAATTTTTAGATACTCTTAGGAATTTCTAAACATAGATACACCCAAATCCAGATTCAGTCAGAATCTAGGCTCAACTTCTAGAGCCCATATCTTTGGTTTCCGACGTTAAAACTCTACGTTCTTACCCATTCTGTAAAGGTCATTCCATCCTCTACAATTCTTATGTTTGGTGCTTTCCCCTAATCTACCCAAAATTAGGTTGGTTTCCTCAATTAACCTATGCTGTCACGGGCTACCCAGATTTGGGTAACCCTTGTTAATTCGATCATAACTCACTTTATACTACTTTGATTTCCTTGATTCAAAAACCAAATTTCTCAACACATTCTGACCTAATAACCATAAAAAGTTCATAATTTTTGGATTACTGCACTATCATGGATTGAATTTTTAAAAACAGTTATGATCAGACTCAAATTAGAGGTGTTCTGTCCACTTTGCCCTCATTCAAATGGCTTCTTTTGGTTCGGTTTTTCTACCATGACGGGTCGCCCATCTGTCTACCTCCATACTAATAATTTCTAAGTCCCCTAACTAACCCAAATCAAGCCAAAGGTCAAAACTTTAACCAACGAAAGCAAAAAACTCACTAAAGCTTACCTTGAGTCGATTTTTGAAAAAAATATGATTCCTTTCCTACCACAAATTCCAAGGCAAACCATAAGGGAGGGAGCAAGGCAGTGTTGGGCGGTGCACGGTGGGGTGCTAGGCGATGATAAGGGAACCTGAGTGAAGGAGAAGGGGGAGAGAGAGAGAGAGAAGAGAGAGGGTGGTGTGAGAGATAGAGGAGGAAGAGAGAGGGAAAAAAATTTAAAAGAAGCTAGGGTTTCTCTTCCCCTTCCCCCCTTCCCCTGACTCCCCACGACTCCCCATAATTTCCCTCCCCCTTTTTTTATTTTTTTTTTAAAAAAACTAGTAAAGAATAGGGATACCAAGCCTCAAACGCACGACCTCTAGGAACCTTTGTGGGTGCCTGACCACTCTAACACAAACCATTCGACTAATCTACGAATGCACCCAAAGAGTAAACACTACGAGCTCAAGCATACTAGGTCGGCCGAAATCATATCAAATAAAAAAAATTTAACCATGTAAATATGAATATATATATATGTGTGTGTGTGTGTGTGTGTGTGTGTGTGTGTGTGTGTGTGTGTGTGTGTATCAGTAAATAAAATGGAATAAAATATCCAGGGTTTCACATTACACTAAAAAATATAGTAACTCTTTGTAGAGCATATAGTTCTAATATTAGAATATTTCACAATATAGTGCTAAAGGCATCTCAGCTCTAATACACCACTGTTCCATTCAGACTTCATGGCTCACTTATCGCCTTCAATCGGCCTGCCAACTTAAGGGCAATTCACTGAGCATTTGCCTAAAATAAAACATGAAAACATTTTGAATTGTGAGCCGAAACTCAGTACATGCATTCCTGTATTGTTAAATATTCATTGAAAAGCTGGTTGGGCCTCCATTACAATTCGTTTCAATTTAAAATAGGGAATGAGATTAATATAAAACTACATTGTCAATTATTATCTGATAGTAAACCCGTGGTAACTGCTACAATCTGAAGATATGTGTACACCTGCCAAGCCGATAAGGGGACCTGGCCTGACGCAGCGCGAGTAATTGTAGGGCAATGCCCTGTGACTGATGACTGATAGGGTCACTAGTTATGTGACAAAACAATGATTAAAATGATTTATTTGATGTACTTATTAAAACATTATAATTTTGATAAATACGTACTGATTTCTAAACATATAGGCAATGAACGTACCTGGTACTTTTAATAAAATTTTACTAAGTATGATTATGTACAAAAGGAGAGGAAATGATAGATTACACCCCGATTCTATGCAAAAATATCATTATAGGAACATATAATGAACAAATGTATTTATTTTCATAGTTGATAGTTTCAGTTAAAAAAATAAAGGTTTAACATGAGCTAAAATAAATAACTTGTAATGTAATCTTCTAACCTTTGTTTGAGACCTAATTACTAATATAGAAAGCTTAAAAAGTCCCGTAAAACTTTCACTTACAATACAGAACATGATTCCCACAGTAAGGTTCCCAAAATTGAGCTAAGAACACTAGGGTGCTAGTTTTGATCTAACCTGTACAGTCCTAGAAAAATGGTCATAACTTTGTACACATAACTCGGATTAAAGCGATTCAAAAGGCATTTGAAAGATAGCTCACTGATATATCTACTCACCAAAAATCATAATTTTTTGATGGGCTGATCATTACCAGTTTAATGGCAAATTCTCCCCTACTTGAGCCTGTTCACAGCCACACCGCTTTTGTTTTCCCCCTTTTTTCCACATAATTCCCCATCTAAAATCACTTCTTAAAATCATTAAACAAAGCTTTGGTTCTTCACATCACCATACAAAGCCATATTACCTAATTTCACTCCATAATCATCTACATCACGTTTTCAATTCTCCTCTTTCTCAAACCCACTCAAAATACATCCATGATCTTACTTATTTGCATAAATGAGCGAAATGACCTTTTATAATCAATTGGGAAAATTTTCATAATCCACCCCTTTTACAAGAAGCACACCAAGTCATTTTCTAGTCGAAGAAGACATCTAAGATTCGTTTTACATTCAAGTATACACAAATAGCATGCTTGATACCAAAAGAAAGCCAAACCATGCATAATCATTAAAACCCTAGCTTATGGCCACTTAGATTCACCCTTTAACTCAACCAAAACCACACCAACACAACCATAATCATTTATGATGCTAAAGATTACCAAATCAAATACAAAACAAACCATAAACATCACTTAAAGCTTAAGCTTGCATGATTATGAACAATCTCAACTCCCAGATACTTTCAAGCTTTAATAACACTTAAAATTTCAAAATAACTATTCTTTCTATCAAAGAAACATGATCAATCATCAAAATAAGAAAAGGCAAGAATCAAAACCAAGATACAATCAAAACCATCAAGAATAAGATTAGGGTTTACTTATTTTGCTTGGAGAAAAAGTGGTGTAGATGAAGTTTAGTGTTTGTGAGAGTGTAAGCGCTGACTAGGGTGGCTGGTGGTGTTTGTGTGGTAGTTAGCGGGGACTGTTTTGGTGATGGTTTGGTGGCCAAAAGTAGCAGAATAGGGGGGCAGCTATGGCTGGGTGGAGAGAGAAGAAGAGAGGTTTGTGTGTTTGATATTTTTTTTCATTTGACTTGAAATGATCTAATGTTTACTTGGCTGAGTTTTTATCTTCAAAAGTGACTTTTAGCTAACTATAGTTAAGCTTAGTTATGGTAATTAGTTAGGTTAACTGGACAAGCTTGTTGGACTTCCAATTGGGCCAAAATAAGTTGCATTCGGCAAAAAATGCTCCGTAATGGCAATGTTTTTGCGTAGCTCAAAATTAAGTTCTTTTTTTTGGTGATGTTATGGAAAAATAAATTAAATTACTTAGATTATAATTATTAAGGCCTACTATCAATTCTCCCAAAATTTTCGTTAATAAATAAATAAATAAGCAAAACCCGAATTGCCAAGTGAGGGCCTAAATGAAAAAGAAAAATTTTCCACCGAGATGATTAAATGTGATAAATAAATATGAGAGAATCATTAACATGAGGTAATTAAATAAATAAACATAATTTAGAGTTAGGCTATTTCATCGCAGAACGTCAAGAGTGGGTTAGGAAGGATGTTGAGCGAGCCTCCGATGTGTGACAAGCTCAATTTGTCATTGTACGTGGCCCAGCTCGTCTTATGGATAAAAAAGAAATTGGCGTTATAGCGAGAGAATGTGTGATACTCCATAACATGATTGTCGAGGACGAGCAAGATAGCTACGAACTTGCATTTGACTATGATGTTGTCGAGGGTACTGGCTCGGACTCGATTATTAACCATGACCACCATCCATGCTATGAGATATACTTTCAAAGATCAAAAGAAGTTCGCAACCCCGACACATGTGTAGCTCTCCAAGGGGACTTGATTAAGGAAAAATAGAAGCGAAATTCGGGGCGGCGACAGAGATGACAGTTAAATGATTGTCATATTGTAATTTTTTTTAATTGTTGAACTATTGCTTTTTTTAAGGTCAAATGTTAATCAATGTATCTTTTTTTAATTTATTATTGAACTCTTGTAATTTTTATATTCAAGCATGTGTGAATTTTTTTAATTCAAACTCTTGTGTTGTTTGTTTTAAAAAAAATTATGAGCCCTTAATTAATTGTGTTGTCAAATTATTATGTGACAAATTATTTTTCACAAAAATAACAAAGTCAAATAACAAAGCAAAATATAAAAATTAAACTAATTAAATATGGTTAGGTGTGGGGTCTATAACTATTACTTTATTCGGTGAGTTAAAATGGTGAGCATTGCATTGGAGAGAGTAGGGCTGGTAAAAACTGACACGACACGACAACACGATACGAACCTGACACGAAATTAGGCGGGTTTGGGTCGAGATTATCAACCCGTTTACGTAATTGGATTAACACGCATAACCCGTTTAATTAAATGGGTTAGGTTAAGATCGAGACTTCCGACACAAAAAAATACCTACTTTAACCCGTTTACTTAATTGGGTTAAATAGGTTAACCTGCTTACCTGTTTACCCACTAACCCGTTTAATTTTTAGTATTAAAAAAAAATTGCTGAAATTAAAAATTATAATACTTTAGCGGGATAGTGAAAAATGAAAATTGAAAATTGAAATGACATTTAGGGTTTAGTCACTGACCCTAATTTGTCCTCGTATATAAGCCTCCTTACCAGCCCTAAAATCACAGTGACCCTCATTCCCTCACAGCCCTCAGTCACTCCATCTCCCTTTCGGCCTGCCCTGCTCTCAACTCTCCAGTCTGGATTCCCTGTCTATGTCCCACTCACATCTCGGTCTCTCACTCTACAATTCTCTGCATCTCGATCGCTCACTCTGCTGCTCTCTGCATCTCGATCTCTCTCTCTGCAGCTCTTGTATCTCGATCTGTCACTCGATTTCATATTTTCAGGTTCGTTTCGTTGTATTTGCTCTTAGGTTTATGCTTATTTCGTTGTATTTCATCTCTAATATTCTCAATCTCTCTCTTTCTCCCTTTCCCAATTTCAAATCGAGGTGTGTTAACCCAATTTCAGATCCAAGGTTTCTCCCTTTCTCGATTTCAAAGGTACGAATTGTTGCTGAAGGTTTCTGTTTTTCGATGGCATGATTTTTCTTCACTGATATGTGGTTGCTTTTTTCCCTTTCAGATCTACGATTCTACGTTGTGCTTGCGTTTAATCTCCATTCTTTCCTCCGACGCTGTGCTTTCTTCACTAATACTTGCCAAAGGTATGAATATACGATCCGAATTGCTTGGGAGTACAGAACAGAGAGTTGCCTTCTTCACTGATTTGGTGCTTTATTTGTGGGAATGAGATTGTAATCTAAGTTGTAAAAAACAGGGGGGGAGGGGAAGCGGGGTGCATTTGTCTTTTCGTGTGAGCATCTGCTTGAAATGCAAGGTGGTTAATGATTTTAATCTCCACAATTCAGGGGTAATATTGTTTAGTCTTGCTATATTTGAACCCTCACTATGCCTTGGCAGGAGTCATGGGTTATGAATTTGGAGTTGAACCTGTTACATTTTCCCGGTTAATTTTCTTCCATTGTCATAGGGGTCACGTAGTTTTCTTCCATTGTAATAGGGATGTAGAATCTCATAACTATTGACATGTTTATAAGTGGATGAGGTTTTAACATTGACTAATGACTAATTTTTTTCATAGTCGGTTCAATTCAGGAAAACTAAGTTCAGCTTAGTAAAAAATAAGTGTATTTTAGTTCAATCTAATTCATTAAAAAAAAATTCAGTTTAGTTTAGTCCAGATCAAATCAGCAAAATTCAGTTATGAAGTGTAGGATCTAAGTTTCATTCCATTTCAGTTCATTTTAGTTCTACTGACGTGATGTCACATGTTTTATTACGTATGAGGATGCTCCCAGTGCTTTGTTTCAAGGTATTAGGGCGAGAACCCTCACTGATTTCTTTTTTTCTGATTTGAATTTCCTGAACTGCAAGGTTATGGCTTCGATTTCAAAAGATGGTGAACCATCACCCATTGAAATTGACTCAAATGCTGAAGAGGTGGATAGCAAGAATGCAAAAAAAGCTACTACTTTGAGAACTGGGGCATATAAGCCGGCAGCCTATGGTAAGACCTGTAAACGCCAAAGAAAATTAACTAGCACTGTTTGGGAAAATTATACTTTCTTGGAGCCTGATAAAGAGGATAATTTGTGGTGCAAATGTAAGAAATGTGGGCAAGTGTATAGTGGCAATGGCAAGTATGGGACTGGGAATCTGAAATGACACACCCTAAATTGTAAAAGAAAGAATGTCAGGGACATAGGCCAACTTCTATTACAAAGTCGTTCTGGATCTTTAAGCAATAGGCGTCCTGAATTTGATATTGAAATGTTTCGTGAGTTGTTGGCTTTGTGTGTTGTGAAGCATGATTTGCCATTTCAGTTTGCTGAGTATGATGGAGTTCGAAACATCTTTGTATATTTGAATTCTGATGTGAAAGTGCTTTCAAGGCATACAACTAGGAATGATGTTTTGAAAATGTTTAAAACGGAAAAGGAAAGATTGAAAGAATTCTTTCATTCTATTCCTAGTAGGATAGCCTTCACTTTAGATTGTTGGACTTCAATCAATATAGATGGCTATATTAGTCTCACTGCTCATTACATTGATGATAGTTGGTCTTTGCAAAAGAGAATTTTGAACTTTTCTTTTATGCCTCCACCACATAATGGGGTCTCCTTGGCTGAAAAGATATTGTTATTAATGAAGGATTGGGGTCTTGATAAGAAAGTAATGTGCTTGACTCTTGACAATGCATCTTCAAATGATTTGTGTGTGGACATGTTGAAAAGTCAGCTTAAGCTTTTATGTGATGGTGAGTTCTTTCATGTTAGATGTTGTGCCCATATCCTAAACTTAATTGTTAAAGAAGGCTTAAAAGATGTGGATGAGGCTGTGGTCAAAGTGAGGGAGTGTGTTAAGTATTGTAAAGGTTCTCAAGTGTGGAAGCAAAGATTTCTTGAGTCGGTTAGGGTTTGTAATCTTGTTTATAGTAAAGGGCTACAACAAGATGTCCCAACTAGGTGGAATTCAACATATCTTATGCTTGAGAGTGCCATTTACTATAAAAGAGTGTTTAATCACTTGGAGGCTGTTGATGGGAACTTCACTCATTGCCCTAGATTTGATGAGTGGGTTAAGATTGAAAAAATTTGTGGTTTCTTGAAAGTCTTTTATGAAGTGACTTGTGCTTTTTCTGGATCTAAATACCCCACTTCCAATCTTTATTTTCCTAATGTGGTGAGGATTAGATTAGTTTTGAAAGATGAATTAGAGGGTGACGATGCTTTTATGAGGAATATGGCAACTAAGATGTTTACCAAATTTGATAAGTATTGGGCAGAATTCAGCACTATTATGGCAATTGCCGGCATTTTAGATCCTCATTATAAGTTCCAATTTGCAGATTGGGCTTATAAAAAGATTTATGTTGGTACTCATGATGCTCAATTGGGTTTATTAAAGGATAAGTTGTTTGCCTTATTTGATGAGTATGCAAAGGCTTCTAATTTGGCCTCAACTTCTACATCGTCTCCTACTGCTCATGCCTCTCATAATGCCCAACAAGCCGCTAATGATGAGTACTTTGAGGTATATTTGCTTTCAATCTAGATTAAATTGATTTAGAGTGTTTTTATTTTTAAAGTAAATTGACTTTTTTTTAATTATCAAAGGACTTCGATAATTATTCAAGTGAGGTGTTTGCCCCTATTTCCAAGTCTGAATTGGAAACTTATCTTGAGGAAAAGAAGTTGCCTCGTGTTGAAAACATGGATGTTCTTAACTATTGGAGTACTAATCAGTTTCGATTTCCCATTCTCTCTCAAATGGCATGTGATGTATTGACCATACCATTGTCTACCGTGGCTTCTGAATCTGTTTTTAGTGTTGGAGGAAGGGTACTTGATGCATTTCGCAGTTCCCTTAAGCCACGAACGGTAGAAGCTGTGATTTGCTTAAGAGATTGGGTGTTTGGGGAAGAAGGTGATGTTTCTCCTTTAACCTTATTTAATTGTTTATGTCTTACTTCCTTATAAATTGTTGTGCCTTTTCTAATTCATATCTTTATTTTCTTATTTAAATTAGCACTTATGCAAACACAATTCCATTTGGGTGAGCTATGTGGAGATGTGATGAATATGAGCTTGAATGATGATGAAGATGGAGATGTGCCATCCAAGGGAGGAGGGTCTTCTAATGAGGTTGCTGGAAGTGGTACTAAGCATAAGTCCATCTTGCTTAATTAGCTAAGTTTCTGGTTTGTGGCAGAGGTTGCTCCATTGCTGGCTGAGTGGCTGTGTGGTGTTGGACAAATTTTTTAAGTTGGCTATGTTTGGTCTATCAACTGTATTAATTAAGTTTCTGGTTTGTAAACATTAAATAGCTTGTTTTGTTAGTTGTTGGCTTTGAAATGCCTTGGCTCTATTGACTTTGTGAACTTCAGCTCCTAGAATCATCATTTGCTTGTTGCTAGTTCCATAAAAGGGTTGCTTAATAGCTTTCCATAACTTACAGATGCAATCTATTTAAGCAGGTTAACAGGTCAGATTTTGACCTGATTTTACCCGTTTACTTTAGGCGGGGAAATGGGTTGAAATCAGGTTAACCTGTTTAGTTTTTAGTCAGGTTCAGGTTGGCATACTTCAACCCGTTTATTAAATAGGTCGTATTCAGGTCAGGGGTGTTTCAACCCGTTTAATTTCAATCCGAACACGAACACGACCCGACCTGACCTAATTATCAGCCCTAGGAGAGAGGAAGGCTTGTGAGCTAAAAAGTTGGCTCACAAGCTGAGGTGACACATATAGGCGCCTACTGATGAGCCAAAAAACTAACTCACCATTAGAAATGATCTTAGCTTCTCGCCTTTAAAAAATAAAAAAAAGAACACAAAAGAAGCCTAGAAGCGAGTTTCTTAATAACCACTATTTGTTATTAAAAAAAATAACCACTAGTCACCATACCGACACATATATTGGAAATTCGGGCCTATAGATTTGCTAAAATGGTATGATGTGGACCATAGAATACTATTTTTTGGAGAAAGGTGGCTATTGAAAGTAAGGGGTAGTTTTTTTAAGAAAAAATTTATATTCATGGAACCCAAGTATATGGATCCACGTATGCTGTATTTTGTGTCAGCATACCATGTCGATCGAGGTGAATTTTATTATATTCAATATCCTTATACCTTAAATTTTAATAGGTTCAGTTACTGTTTTTATAAACAGTAAAGGGTATTATAGTCCATTCAAATGCTCTTGCTTCCTTATCCTTTCCTTCTCTAAAGGGTATTATAGTCCATTCAAATGCTCTTACCTCCTTATCCGTTCCTTCTCTGCAAAAGTGAAGTTAATTCCAAGTAATCTGAAGAAGTGAATTTCCCAGAAAGAAAAGGCTGGCAATGTTTCACAGATCATTTACTCATGCATCAGAGAACCCAGCAAAGCATCCCCAAAGTCAAGCTGTCTCAGGCTTTCAAAATTTTCATAGAGAAAAAGGAAAATTTGGCCATGAGCTTTCTCTCTTTTCACAGAGAACCCAGCATCCCCAAAATTTGGCCATGCATAAGAGAACCCAGCATCCCTAAAGTCAGGCTTTCTTTGTAATTTGAAAATTGGTTTCTTTTTATCAAAATCCTATTTCTCTCTCGCCTATGCATGAATAAATCCTCAGGCTTTCTCTCTAACTTCATCTTTCTCTCTCCTCTTTGTCTAGGCCTCTGGTTCATGGTTGCTCTGTTTTGGGCTCTGGGGAGAGTGTAAATTTAGGCAGAGAAAACTAGGGAAAGAAGATGATGAAGATGCGTTACTTGACTTGGACTGGGGATCTGCATGAGACCAAAATAGATTCAAGGATTCTTGAGGATTTTGATAGAGGATCGAATGGTCGGATGAGGATAGCTTCCTTCTTCGTTTTGGTTTCAGATCAGGAAAAAGTCATGGAAAATTTCCAAAATTTGAGGGAGCCTTCATCTTCATCAGCATCAGCATCAGGAAATTTTCTAATTAGAGGAGTCATGTGTCTGACATGGGAAATTCAAATTGGAAGTTTTGATATCTTTGATCTCACTTTTTCAAAAGTTTAGTCTGAAATTTTCAAATAAGGAACTCAAATCTTCGAAATTTCAACCTCAAACTTTCATAACTGACATTTGAAATTTCAGGGCTAAAACTTTTGAAAGGTTTGGTGTAAAATATTGAAATTTTAGATGCCGAGTTCCGAAATTTGATATGAAAATCAAGAGTTCTTATGAAGACCCATGTTTAAGAATACAAGTGAAAACAGTCAAGGGTAACCCATGTTTTTTTTTTTTTTTTGGTTGAGTTTTACTTCTTTTTTTCCTACTTTTTTTTGGCTAGAAACTCTTTGTTGGCATGTATTTGGTTGTCTCTTTTCCGAGTTTTACTTTTTTTTAGCTGAGTTTTACTTTTTTTTGGGATGTGTTCCAATCTGACACAGATTAATATTGGAAATGCTATGCATCCTTTGACTTTCTAGCCACTCCCACTCCTCTCTAGCGGTCCTGTTTACCTTTCTTTCTTTCCCATATATCTGTTTTTTTAGTGTGTGTGTGTGTTCCAATAGGAGTTGTCATGCTGTACTTCTTCCTGAAATGAGGAGATTTTATTCACTTTTTTCCTTTATATTTATTTATTCAAATATTATCTCAAAGATGTGATAGTACAAAAGGCTTTATCTGCCCCTCAGCCCTATGCAACTGTTCAGTGATTGATGAAATATGATAGTACAAAAGGCTTTATCTGCCCCTGAACCCTATGTAACTGTTCAGTGGTTGACTAAATATTTTTTCAACTGCCCAACACAAAATCTGCTCTTTTCTACAACAGATTTACTCGTTATATATTTGCAAGAGGCCTTGTCTTCTCAAGGGGAGTGCTCTTCTCCTTAAAAGCTTTCACATATATATACGTAGTAAGTTCAGAATTATTCTTTCCTACCTAAATGTCTTCTAGGTTTGTGTTGAACTATTTTCCTTCTGTGCTTTCATGCATGCAAGTTTATGATTTGTTTTAATGCTTAATTGTATTAATCTAAAGTCTTCTCATATTTTTATACATAGGTTGTCTTATCTGCTTTGATACTTCTATATCAGGTATGTTTTTGTGTTCATTTCTATTTTATAATATTTATTATGAAAACTGACTAATCAATTCTGGCTTAATTGGTGTCTTACCATATAGTTATTTCATATTATTTTTCATTTTCTTGCTTGGATGATGTTATCATTCATGTCTTACTATGATCTATTAGCTGTTTGTAATTTTGTCCTTTGCTTACTTTGTTGTAGACTTATTGGTAGTTGATGTGAGTTCTATGCAGAACTTCAACTCTTACATTTTCTTATGAGGCAGGAGGAAAATATGTTTTAAGGATTTTTGCTTTCATTTAGATTCTAATGTGTGATATATGTTAAGCATTCTTTTGGTTTATATTGTTAGGTATTCTTGAAATGACGTAGCTAATAATAAGTTTTCAATGGGTATTTTCCATTCATTGTGTTGTGCGTTGATTGTCCTTTTGGGGTTAATTGCTATCATGATGATAAAATGTTCTGAGACTAATCATGTATTTGCAATCTGTGTTGACGTTCCTGCTGTGCCTCACTATTGCTGCTGCTGCTGCTGCTGTGATTTGCTTGTGCATAATTGTGTTTCATTATTGCATGTCTCTTTGGTTTTCAAGTGTTGGTACTTACAGGCATTGTTTGCTTAATTATCAGAATCATCTCCTGGCTCCTTCTAAAAAATTTCTGAAAGAGTTAAACTAGAAGACAGATCACTTCACTATTAAAGTTAAGGTAATTGAAAAGACACGTGAGAGGTCATCTCCTAACAAAACAAGATATCAAAAGATTTGCTTCCAAGATGAACAAGTATGACAATGATATATTTATGGAAGTTATTAGATGAGCTCATTATATTATATTTGAAATTTAGCTCACAATTGTTTCGTGCGTGCCTTTTTCTTAAGGGCGGCAAAATGCAGGCAACAATATTTGGTGATAATATTGCTCTGTATGGTAAGGCTGTGAAATTTGGAAAGGAGTATGAGATAACCAATGCCAAAATCAAACCTATGAAGGAGCAGTATCGTACGAGTGAGGAGCAATATGAGATGGAGTTTGTTGATGCAACTGTGATACGACCTCTTTTTCAAGCATTAGCTTTTGATGATATGCCTCAGTATTGTGAAATCGGCACCATTCCTCGTGTACCAGACTTGCCAGATAGATATGGTGAGGATGTTGGTTTTATTTGTTGATTAAGAACCTTGGATGCGTTATTTTTTAGTACATATGTAGAGTGTATATTATAAATGGTCTTTCCTGTTTTGATCAGGTCATTATACATTCACATGGTTCGGTTGGTTCCCATTCTAAGTACTTGTGTTGCAATTGTAGTTTCTAATTTTGTTATAAAAATTATAGACACAGAATTTGCATTAAGAGTTAACGTAATAATGAGAAATACATCTTGCCCTCCTATTGTCTTACACGTTGTTGGTTTCACTTCACATGTACTTGGAATTGTTCTCTATGTTGAGCCACTACGTACGGTTCGACTGGCAAGGGTAGGGAATGAGGCACCTGCATGGGAGGTGCCCGTTCGAGAGATGGTTATAGCTGATGCTAGGTTAGATTTACATTCCAACTTACACATCTTCTACAATGTTTTCCCTCCAATAGTACTTTCTTATGTTTATGTTTATAAATTGTCTAACATTTTCACTTGCTTCATATGTGTGTTAGTTTGATTGATTTTGGGCCAATGATAGTTTCTATATGGGATGATCTTGCTGTTGACAAATGTGAGAAGGTGGTTGGTTTGCTTGATCCAATGCCAATTGTTGGGCTGACGGCACTGAAAAGCTTAACGCATAAAGGTGTTCTTTCCCTTAGAAGTGACTTCATTTATATTCGCGTTGGTGGGCTAAGTGGTTTGTTTAATTTATATCTTTTTCTGGTTCACTGAACCTTAGTTTGTGATTATTGTTTGTAGGATACTCACTTGCTACCACTACGTCTACTTCCATTATAATTGATCCTGAAGGCGAGAAGGTAGAGACACTATCAGAGTGGTAAGTTTGTTTTTTTTATGCAGGGGTACAGTTCATTGCAATTGCTATAATCAATTATTAACTTGTCATTTTTGTGCTTCTAAAAGGGTCAAAGCTAACAAAGATGATGTGATGGCTCTTAAAGAGTATGTGTATAAAATTATTAGAGAAAAAGGTACTATTAAAAGGTTCATTACTAATATAACGTAGCAAGAAAATCAGGTTATGTATATAAAATTATTTATTATTATTTTTTAATTATACATGTTGCATTTTAAGGCTGCACATACTTTACAAGATGAGGAGGTTTGGATATGTGGTCGAATTATGAAAGTGGAGGACAGATCAGTTCGTCTTTACCTTGGTTGTGCTAGGTGTGGAAGAAAGAGCCATGATAATAAAGGCGCTACATTCAATTGCAACTTCTCTTCCTGCCAAAATTGGAGCAGTACTTCTGCTCCAAGGTATTGAGCTTGGTTTAGTAGTTACTACGAGTTACCAACTAGTTATGAACTATAGTTTGAATGTTATTGAATGACTGCTATTTTTTAAATGTTCTGTAGGGTCACCTTTGGTTTTGAATTGTATGATGAGGCTGGTTGCATTGCTTTAACTGCATTCTCTGATGATGCAACAAAGCTGCTTGGGAAAGATGCTAATGCTCGACACAACATGGCTTATGAGGTGCTAAAATTATCTACCTTTGTTCTCATGTTATTCTTGTATTTAATGCGCACTAACATGTCTTACGTTTTATCTATTGATTTGATTATTTCTAGGCCTAGCTATCTTGAAAACATTGCATGACTTGGTTTATACTTTTTGGTTTTTCTTGTGCTCAAGTCTTGTATTGGATACTTATTAAAGATGAATACTTATGTGTACTTTTTCACTGCTATAAACATCAGCATCTGCTACAAACATTAGCAGCATATTAGACATCTGCCTAGCACTAGGTTATTGTGTTAGGCAGTATCTGAACTCTATGAAAGTATAAACTCAGCTAATGTTTCATGCCTAAAAAAAACCTAATATTGCTTTGAGAAGTGATGTATACATGTTATCTTAAATGCAGACTCGGAATAAGTTTCTTAAGCAAGCTACTGAAAGCTATAAAGATAAACTGGTTTATGCTCAAGTCACTCTAGGTGCAGTTTTCGCAATCAATAGGATCATGAGGTGGACTTTGAAGGCTATTTCTTTTGAGAACCCTACTCTCAACCCTTGAAGTTGCCCTGTCTAAACTCTTCACTTTTGGAAAGTCCCTATAGATGTTAGGAAGAATAGATATTAGTGCTGCTACACATTTGGGTGACCCTGAATGTTAGTGCTTAGTATGGCTTCTCCTATAGTGTATGCTTCTATTGAATTGATTGCTGAACTGATAGCAAAACATTCAACGCTTAGTTGCTTTTGGTCTATAATAGTGTTTGATCAGCATCAACAAAATGCTTAGACACTTGCTTTTGGTCTGTAATTGTTCTTAATTAGCATTCGTAGAATGTTTTAACTATGGTTGCATCATCTAATCTAATTATATGAGATGTCTAACTACTTCAAGATCTTTCTCTGTGATCTCTATTTGGTCCATTTCTCATAATGAGAATCGTGAAGTTTGTGTTTAGCAAAATTCATATAAATTTCTCATACTTGGGATCATATATGTTGGTTGGCAAAATGGACATGGTTGTAAGTGTTGGTGATGGTAGTTTGGTGTTGACGATAGTACCTTGCCAACCTCATTATGTGCTTTGCTAATCAGCCCCTCAAAAAAAGATACTCACATATTTTGTTCAAATCATCTTGCAATGTTTCTAATTACTAATTACAACCTATAACGAGGTATTGACATCCTGAGAGCATAAAAATGAGGAGGCATCTTCTAGGAAGGGTTCTTTCACAATTTGAACTCAATTAATTTGGTATATGAAATACTTTCTTTGATCACGAATTTTCCTGCTATAAGAACACAAATAGTTCATTCTGTTTTTGACAATTCTACTATTTCCTTAGAATTCTTGTCATGATTCACAGCCTTGCTCTAAAGAATACAACTATTTCTGTGCAGCCATAGTTGATATTAAATAGCAGCAGTGATGCAAATTAGTAACAACCTGATGACTTTTAAACATCTATTTCCCAATAGTTTCCTTTGCCATCTTAGGAAGCTTGTCAGGCACCATCCCATTCTGAAATGTTTCTGGACAGCATCTAAGTTGAGTAGCATGAGAGCACTCAAAGAAGATATGTTCCCTGGTCTTAATTGCCTAGAGTCAGTAGCAGCTTATACAACATAATTATCCAGTAAATGAATTATTCTTAGATTGGTTCCCTCTACTCCACACCAATATGTCCCAACTAGAAAATTAGCGATCTAAAACAATATAATTAAATGAAGTTGCTTTTTATATTTAATCTACAGTTGTGTTGTTCGTACAAAATTAGCTGTAGCACAAAATGATCTTGGGGTTAACAATCTCACCTAGGAAATGTCATGAGATGGATAATTTGGGAGTTATTTTTGACGATATTATGTCTGTGCAATTGGACACACCCACACCCACACAACCTCCCCTAAAAAACACACGCACACAAATATATATGTATATTATAGAGTGACATGCATGCGTGCTCTTTTTTTAATTTTTTTAAGGTGTGTACAAAATACCCATATTGATAACTGATCTTTTCATGTATTGAACTTTATTCGAGGAGTATACAAGACTAAACCATTATACGATATATAGTTACGCAATAGCCTTACGTGACTTTTCAAGCTGAACGTAGATTCTTTTGGAGCTAAACAAATTATTGTGCTTGCTGTTTGCATTCTAATGTCTACCATTTTCACCATACGTTCTGGGCTTTGTTACAAATTAGCTTATTAGCAAATATATCAAATATAAATAGATTTCTTGAGTTGATAGAGTATCAGCTATGATCTTGAATGATAGCCATGAGCCTATCTTATGCATATTTTAGGGGGGTACATTGCAGCCTGTGCACTGATTGTATAGGAGTTGTACATTGCAGCATGTGCACCGATTGTGCAGGAGTTATCCATTTCAACAGTCTTTAGCAGACAAAGGACATTTAATGTGGGTAAAGAAGATTACATCCTTTCCTTCCATATATAATATATATAATAAAAGAAGATTTGATATATGCCTTTCATCTATATATATATATATATATATATATATATATATATATATATATATATATATATATGAAACACACATAACCCTTATTTCTAATTGTTCTATACTGACAAGCTGAATCAGCTACTGTAGTTTGCAATATAATTTCTACAATCTTAATGTTCTTCTTCTATAACTTATGCTGAGAATTGAAAACCAGCTTTTGAATGCATTTACTCATCATATGCTCTATTTTATGTAGCTGATCTACTTAAATGAATGCTTGATGAGATTCATCATAATATTCTTGGATGCCCAACTATTGAGATCTAGGTATGCAATTCTCTTTTTGTTTGTTCTCTTTTCTGCTTGCACACACTATGTATGTAGATTCTTTAGGTAGGGATAGATTCTATAATGTACCTTGTTATTGACTTCGAAAGTAGTAATTCATTATATCATCATACCTATATATATTATATATACACCCAGTTGATCTACAATTAAGATAAAATGCAACTTTAATAGCATGATTAACTACTTGTACTCATGATATTGATATTTTTGAGTTAAATCAAATGTTACTTCTTAGGTATGTGATGATCGAGTTTAGCCTTGCACATGTTTAACTCATGGTGTTATTTCTAGAAGGAATTTTTCTTCTTTCATTAAAATTCACTGGTGTTGTCCTCTTTTATTGATATTGATAAATTGATAAAAGTGAAAACTTAGATTGAGAGTTATTGCCGATGTACAATCTGATTAGTACTCAATTCAATGATAATTTCAAAATTAATAGTAAATGATAAACAGGTACTAAAATGATAGTCCCTGATGAAGAAAAATAATTGTTATTTAGGAAATGGATTTCTAGCTATGACTGTAAATGGAACCTCAACAAGACTGAAGAATCAAAGGCTATGAGATCACCCTAGAGGGGGGTGAATAGGGTGATAATCAAGGTTGCTAAACAATCGAAATGTAAATACAGAAAAGTAAACCGGGACAAAACACAATCAATTTTTAACGAGGTTGAGCCTCAAAAGGCTTAATCCCCGCCTAGAGTTCCCTAACTCTAGGATTAACCCAAATCTTTATTGGGAGGGATGATTACAGCTTCAGAGTACACCTACTCTAAGTTCCAAGACCCAAGTTGACACCCTCAACAAGGCTTGGTAGAGTTGATCCTTCAACTCTATAATCCCACCTAATCACTATTTGAACAACGCAAAGAGTAATAGCAATTTGAAGCTCAATGAGTACAATAATTTAGAGTATGAGTATGCCAATGAATGCTCTTCTTGCTTGGTATCTTCAGCTCTCAACCATCTTTCATATTTATAGGCAAGGCTTGGAGAAATAGAAGGAAAGTAGCCGTTATGCATATCCAGAATTCAGCTTCAGTTCAAGGTCTTGAATGGCAGTTCAGTGCCCTTGAAGATTACACAAACCAGCTAGTAACGGCGAGTTGATCCAATTGACTTATTTGCAACGGCTAGCATATCTGTTGCTGACTTAAGATCTTCTTGAGCTGCTTTGTAGGGCTTCCATATACACGGCTGTAATAGCCCGATCCTAAATCATATTTATTTATTTATTTAATTAAGCCATGTTATTCATTTTTACATTTTTCACATTTATTTATCTCATTGAATCATCACAATTGGAAAAATACAAGTCGGGCCCTACTTTACAATTTGAGTTTCATTTACCGAAAATAATTTTTCGGAGAAATGGATATTAGGCCTCGATAATTATGATTTAAATGATATCATTATTTTTCATGACATCATATTCAATTTTGAGCTTCGAAAAAACAAATTTAATTATTGTACCCGGTTTGGCATTTTTTTTTTCCAACCCGAGCTCATTTAGGCCCAATTTCGACCCAACGAGTCTTGAACCTCATTTGTTTAGCTGAACTCTCTTAATTAAGCCTTAATTAAGCATGCCATTTTTGACTTTTCCCCTTTTAATTTCAGCCAACTAAAGAGTTAATATAAATTGTAAAATTTTTCATTTAACTTCATTCTACACCAAGCATTTTCAAGGCACTTTCTCTCTCCTCTTCTCTCCTCCTTCTCTCTACCCACAGCAACAGCCTCCTCCCAGCCCTATTATGGTGTTTTCCGACCACTTTCCGGCCACTCTCCGACAAGGATTTCAATCCCCAAATAACCTCCCTCCATTGGCTACCATTTTCCATCCTCAAAAACACCCAATATCATCTCTATCTTCACTTATGTCAAGCTCCAAGTAAGTGACTTAAATTTTGTTCTTTGAATTTTGGTTTTGCTTCTTGCTTTGGTTATTTTGATGATGGATCATGTTGTTTTTATTGAATTAAGCATCATCTTGGTGATGGATCATGGTGGAGTTGAAGTTGGATGATGCTAAGGTTAGGGTGTTGGATTTTGATTGTTTTAAATGAGATTTTGTGATCTTTGGCATTGGTAATGAATATCAAAATGTTTATGCTAATTTATATAAGTTAAAGAGTGGTTTTAATGGGTGGTTATGCCAAGAAAGCTTACAAGTAAGTGCTGTTATGCAATAAACAGATCCAAAACAGGGGTGACTTCAGGATTAAACTGGTACTGTTTGACACATCCAAAATTCATGCTTTTTGGTGTGAAGGTGCTTCAATGAGTTAGCTTTCAACAGGCTTTAGAATTACTCAAGTTTGAGTTGTGTGGACAAAGTTATGACCAATTTACTCAAGACTATGCAGAATACATTGAAACTGGGAAGTGAACTGCAATAGTAACTTTATAGGAAAACTGGTATCGATTGGGTCACTGAAAAATTGTGATTTTTGGTGTGTGGATATATCAATGAGTTTTATTTCAAATGCCTTTTGAATCACCTTAATCCGAGTTCTGTGAAAAAAGTTATTGTCGTTTTGCTACGACTGCGCAGATTGGACTGAAATTGTGTACGTTTGTGCTCTACCCTGATTTTAGGGACCTTACTGTGGAATCATACTTGGTGTAGTAGACATTATGAGCTTTTCATATTGGGGCTTTACATCTTATTTGGAGGCCGGGAGTGAAAGATATGGATTTTCTAATACAGACTATCAAACAGTAACATGAGTGAAAACAGAACTTTGTGACATTTGGAAATATTTTCATAAGTTTCTATATAATTATGGGTATTGCAAGGAAATTACAAAGTGTAGTGAGTTCAACCAGTTTGATTATGTATAGAAATTTACTTTGGTTTGAAAACCGAGTTAAGTATCTATCAGGTCTACCGAGGTTATTTGAGCCTTTATGAACCTCACAACACCCTTCATAGCATTAAAATTTCCATTATCTATTTCAGAATTATCACACATTCTATTATCCATTATCCATTTAAGAAGCATTACATTTCTATTATCCATTTCAGAAATATCAGAAACCCACATTTTATTTACATCAATTAAAATCTTTTCATTATCACCTCAATCATTTCCATTTGGCCTATTTTGCTTCAATTTACTGTATTTCAAGTTCAATAACCCTAACTGATTTAAATCAGTTCATTTTGGTTTAACTTGTCTTATATTGAGTTAAAATCAGCTTATTGTATTTAAATGCACAAGTTATGTATCTCATTTCATTACTCAATTTCAATTACACATACTTACAATGATATTTATGATGAAACAGAGTTGAGGCTTAGTTATCGTTCCCCATTTTGCATAAGTGTTATCAAGTCAGAGTACATTTATCAAGTCAGATGACATTTATGAAACAGCTGACTTGTATCAAGTCAGATGACATTTTTAAAGACTCAAGGTACGTGCATTGCCTGTATCTTTAGAAATCAGAGTGTATTTATCAACGTTATTATGTTTTGGTAAGTACATCAATGAATCAGTTTACACAGTGATTTATCAGTTAATTAGTGACCCCGTCAGTTATCAGTTACAGGGCATTGCCCTTCAGTTACCCGCGCGGCTTCAGGCCAGGTCCTCCGGTTGGCTTGGTAGGTGTACACCTATTCATAGATCGTAACAGTATCAAGGGATTCACTATCAGATAATAATTAGCAATGCAGTTTTACATTTATCTCATTCACTGTTTTTAACTTAAAATGAATTGCAAAGCGGGCCCAACCAGTGTTCAATGATTATTTAACAATTCAGGAATGCATGTATTGAGCTTCGGCTCACAGTTCGAAATGTTTTTCATGTTTTGTTTTAGGCAAATGCTCAGAGTATTGTCCTCATGCCAGCGAAACAACTGAAGAGAATAAGTGAAGAACGGAAATCCGGGTGGATCAGAAGTAATACCGTATATGCATACCTTAAAGTTGTATTTTGAATTCTTCTATGGATGAAGATATAGACTCCATGGTGAATTATCTTACTATGGTTTATAAACTCTTCATTTGTTAACACTTGATGTGAGTGTATATGTTTGAGGTTATGCTTAGTTATGTTATTTACAGCACTCATGTTTCAAGCCTTGTCCTTTTGGATGGCGGTAATGCCCCCATCATTGGGTTGTCAAGATTTTAATCAAGGGATTTTTTTTAAGAAAAATATAAATAGTAAAACATGGTTAATTTGGGGCGTTACAGATTTGGTATTAGAGCCAGGTTGAGATTTTCTTTATGGGATATGGATTATGGAGTTAAGATACTGAGAAAGTTGGTTAGTGAAGAATGAAGATTATTATGATATCATTGGAGATTTGTGACAATAGTAATGTCTGCTTATCTCACACCTATTCTACTCGTATATTCTTCTTTGTCAGATGGATCCATATAAAGTATATATAGGTTGATCTCAAGCAGCAGTTTGATGGAGATTTTGAATAACAAGTTGAAGGTGCTCCAATGCATTTAGGTATGTATGATCATATAAGCCACCCATCTGAATGGTATGCCATCCTTCTAGCTGGAATTGTTTATTTTTGGGATGTAAACCTTATACTCCGGGTGTGCAGCCCGTAAAGTTGTGGTCTCCGACGTGTAGCCGTTGAGCTTGATTGGGTATCCTTTTATACTTCTATTGATTGCAGATGATGTGATGTACGGCTTTAAGCCTAGAAATTGGCCAGTTTGCAGGCAAAACTCTGTCCGTTTCGCCCCAGAAATTTCAGAATCATTAACACTCGTAGCCCTAGGGTTGGGGGTTGTTACAAATGTGTCCTATGAAGGGCCATTGACTCATTTTGAGGTTAAATACATAGGCAAAATCAAGTATGGGCAGATTACATAAGTTCAATCAACTTGGCAGTTTTGATCAATGCACAAGGACCTATCTTGAAATAACTTTTGTCCATGATCACCATGATTTACGCAAGGATTTTCTATCCTGAGTTTAAGTTTAAGGTAATATCTTTCATATGAAATAAGACAAGTCAAAGTCTACAAAGTTGGCAGAATCCTAATGCATAAGGTCTGAGTTTAGTCGACTTGCAGCCATACATTCCATTAGATAGAGATGTTTTAGTTATTCTATATCAAAGTCCAGAAAGTAAGCTTTCCAATGGCCCATGTTGTAAAATATTTGGAGACCAGTGGCCAATGAAATTCAGTTTAGAAGTCTGATGGTACAGACTGTTCAAGTCAGTGGATACGTACAATTTTGAACTTATATTTCCTCATTATATGGGTGCCATTTTGTGTGCTTCTCAAACCCAAGTGGCAATTACGTCAATATGCCTCATTGATTGCAGATATTTTCTTTTATAACCCAAGAATTTCATCGAAGTGAGCTATATGGGGGGGTTCTTGATGTGCTATCCCCTAAATTGTAGGATTTTGGAGAGTCTTGTTCTATGGTACATAAGCTTGAAACCATTGACTACCGATGCTTCCATATAAGAGAAACTAAGGACACTTTAGAGAAATATTTTGCTTCAATCCATTGCAATTCAAGACTTGCTTAAAATTGCCGAAACTCCTGCCAGCAATCCATTGACTCCACCTCCATCTGTGAAGTAGAATCTACCATTATCCTTGTTGGATTATCAATTGTTGGATACTCCTCACTTTGACCAGGGGCTTCATCTTTTTGTCTTCATAGTATCTCCCCATCAAGTTGCATTTATTATTCCCTCTCATCTTACATCTTCATCAGGTCTGGTCACCTTTTTCAAGCCCAATCACTGCTAGTAGCTGGTTTATGATTGGGTTGCACCCATATCAATAGATGATAATTTTGTAACATGCTTGAATAGAAGGTAGATCTTAACTAACTACGTTTTGTATAAAGGCTGGTTATTATCAAATTTGTGGAATCCATTGCTAAGGGAAACGTGATGTGTCTACCCATTTTGGCTGATTCAATCTAAGTTTCCTTCGAAAGATCACTTGCATAAAGCTTAAGCTTGACTATCAAAATTTTTGCCATGCATTTGGATTACATCAGTGAGAAATTTTGATGGGTTACTGCCCTTTGAAGAAATGCCTTTAGTTGATTCAGACTAAAGAACTCTAGAGTGCAAAGTATGACCCAATGGAACTTGAAGAATAGATTCGAGGAATTGAGAAAGTTATCACTGTAATAGAGATTCCAGGGGATAAAAAGGTGAGCATTGCAACATTTTATCTAACTGATGAAATTGATATTTAGTGGAGCATTCTTAAGAATAGGCTCTTAGGGCCTGACTTCACTTCGAGTCGATTTCTAAAAGAACTAACCACAACACTCCAGATTGCTAAGTGGGAATTGACAAATGCACATGGTGCGGTAGCCCAGAGTACCTCATCGCTGCCTGTTCTTGAAAATTGAAGGCTATAGATAAGGGCTTTCACTTTTCAAGGCCCACAGCTGTAGGAAAGGCTTATGTGTTGAGCAATAAGGAAGTTGTCACCTCTGGTGCAGTAGTTAGTGAAGCTCTCTTTTAATTTCGAAGCCATTTTGTGTATTAATTGATTCAGTTGCCACTCGTTAATTTATATTCACATGATCTGAAATGCAAGTGAACCTTGAGAATAAGAAGGCAGAAATCAATTATGGACTTAAGTTATCCAATGACTCTAGAGTTGAGTGTTCTATCTCTCATAATTTATTTCAATTATTATTGGTGGGATAGTTTCCCCTAAAGTTCTGATTCTATTTGACTTGTCAGACTTTGATATCATTTTAGAAATGATCTGGTTGTGTACCTATGGGGTCAAGATAGGTTATGATGACCCTAAGGTTATTTCAAGAGATAAACAAGGGAGAGAAATATGTTTTATGGTCAAAGAGAGGAAAACCTTGTCCTTTAAATTCTGTTATGAAACCAAGTGAGCTCTGATGTCAAGGATATATTGTGCATTGGTGTTATGCTATTAACATTCAACCTAAGGAAGAAAAAGCAGAAGACATCCCTATAGTTTGTGAGTTCAGAGAAGTTTTACGAAAAAGTTACCGGGACTGCTCTGCCAAGAGAAATTGATTATGAGATTGAATTCATCTCTGGTGTGTAATCCATGTCAAAAACCTCATATCGTATGGCCCCAACTGAGCTTAAGGAATTACAGATTCAGTTAGATGAGCTGTTACAGACGGGGTTTATTAGGCCAAGTGCATCACCATGGGGGTGCCCCAGTGTTGATTGTAAAGAATAAGAATGAAACCTTGAGGTTTTGTATTGATTTCAAAGACCTGAACAAGATCACCATCAACACCACATACCACTCGCCCCAAGTAGATGACTTATTTGATCAACTACAGGGAGCAGGAGTCTGATTTAAGATTGATTTGAGGTCAGAGTACCATCAACTTAGCATTATATCTGAATACATTACCAAAACCACACTACGGACCATGTAGGGGTCACGATGAATTCACTGTGATGCCTTTTGGCCTAATCAATGGCCCCGCGGCCTTTACAGATCTTATGAATAGAGTTTCAAACCATATCTCGACAAGTTATGGTGGTGTATATAAAAGATGTCTTGAAATACTCCAAGAACAAAGATGAGCATACTGTTTATTTGAGACCATGTTATAGACCTTGACAGAACATCAATTACATAGCAAATATAAAAAGCATGAGTATGGTTGGAAGCAATGGTATTTTTTGGAAAAAAATGCAGTTACAAAGTGCTCAAGACCCACCAATGCATTGGGATTAGAAACCGTTTGAGTTTAGTAGAGAATTATCGAGTTCAGAAAGGAATTGTCATATAGTGGTACCTTATTCCTCCCAACAGTTCAAGTCTTATGGGTGGTACCTTACCCATAATCCAGGTGCACTGAGAAGGGGTACCTTGTGTAATCTATACTGGCCATCAAAGTTTAAAGTATATCTTCTCTCACAAGAAGCACAGTCTACATGAAGCATCAGTTGTGGCAAATCCACTGTCAACCAAGAACTGGAAGTATTGTGGCAGATGTCCTGAATAGGAAGGCATAACATACTGTGAACACTGTAGTGATTACTCAACTGAATTTCTTGAGAGGGCTTGAGGACTTAGCCATTCAATTAGTGCCATACTGGAAGGCAAATGTTCAACTGCTGGCACTTACCTTACAGCCTTTCCTAATGGAGGAGCCTAGAGTGAATTAAGATAGTGATCCTGTGCTCCAAAGAATAAAGCAAAATCTTAAGAAAGCAGATCTTATAGGAGGCTCATAATACTCACTATTTGGTGCACGGAGGGGGCGCCAATATGTACATAGATTTGAGGCAATATTTTTGTGAAACAATATGAGAAGAGATATTGCAGAATATTTATTATGGATAAAGGTCTGATTTGCCAAAAAGGCTATGGCAGAATACGAGCGCCCCATAAGTGAATTGAGACCTTTAGAAATTCCCACTTGGAACTAGGATTCAATTTTGATAGATTTTGTCATGGGATTCTCTCAGATATAGTGTCTGATCTCTCAGATGTAGTGTTTGATACATATCAGAACTTTCAAGCCTATTTTGGCATGCACTTCAAGGAGCCTTTGGAACTAGATTAAACTTTAAGCAGTTCTTATCATCCTGAAACGGATGGACAAGCATCTAAAAATATCAATGGATCAACTCCTATAAGTTGGCTTGTAGTGCTTCACGACCACATTTGGATTTGAAGACAGTATAGAACTCCCGGCAGTCAACGTTGTGATAGCACTAGCAGAGAATCCTTCATTAAACATCAGGACAAAATGACGGCAGATATTGACAACAAATCATCTTGTTGGTTATGAAGATCTTCCTCAACATTGAATGAGGCAGCATATCGCAGAAGACTCTTGTAAGCAGACCATTGGAACTAACAGAAAAGCTATGTTGATAAAAGATAGAGATTTCTAAAATTTTCGGTATATGATAAGTTTTCAGAAAGTCTCACCAACTAAGGGTGTAAGGCGGTTGCGCTGCGACCTAAATTGAGGTCAAGATCTTTTGGACCATGTCAGTTCATGGGAAGGTCGAATTCCATAACTTGTCTACCAGATCTGCCCACATAACTCAAACATGTGCATAACATGTTCTGTGTTCCTTACCTTACAATTCAGGTAGTATATTTCAGACCCTGACAATGCTGTCTTGATTCCCTTGCAGTCATTGAGGGTGTTGTGTTTCAAGAGCATCCAATTCAGACATCGGATCACAGGATTAAGCAGTTAAATTATATTGCCTTGGGCAAATCATACCCCGCAGAAGCTACTTGGGAAACTGAGCAAAAAGTGAAAGCTAGTACTCATATTTATTTGAGATCACCTTGCATGATAGTCAAGTTCATAAGTTTCGAGGACGAAACTCTTCAAGGGGGGAAGGCTGTAATAGCCCGACCCTAAATCATATTTATTTATTTATTTAATTAAGCCATGTTATTCATTTTTACATTTTTCACATTTATTTATCTCATTGAATCATCACAATTGGAAAAATTCATGTTGGGCCCTACTTTACAATTCGAGTTTCATTTACCGAAAATAATTTTTCGGAGAAATTGATATTAGGCCTCGATAATTATGATTTAAATGATATCATTATTTTTCATGACATCATATTCAATTTTGAGCTTCGGAAAAACAAATTTAATTATCGTACCCAGTTTGGCATTTTTTTTTCCAACCCGAGCTCATTTAGGCCCAATTTCGACCCAACAAGTCTTGAACCTCATTTGTTTAGCTAAACTCTCTTAATTAAGCCTTAATTAAGCATGCCATTTTTGAATTTTCCCCTTTTAATTTCAGCCAAGTAAAGAGTTAATATAAATTGTAAAATTTTTCATTTAACTTCATTCTACACCAAGCATTTTCAAGGCACTTTCTCTCTCCTCTTCTCTCCTCCTTCTCTCTACCCACAGCAACAGCCTCCTCCCAGCCCTATTATGGTGTTTTCCGACCACTTTCCGGCCACTCTCCGACAAGGATTTCAATCCCCAAATAACCTCCCTCCATTGGCTACCATTTTCCATCCTCAAAAACACCCAATATCATCTCTATCTTCACTTATGTCAAGCTCCAAGTAAGTGACTTAAATTTTGTTCTTTGAATTTTGGTTTTGCTTCTTGCTTTGGTTATTTTGATGATGGATCATGTTGTTTTTATTGAATTAAGCATCATCTTGGCGATGGATCATGGTGGAGTTGAAGTTGGATGATGCTAAGGTTAGGGTTTTCTCTTAAGCATGCAAGTTTCATGTTTAAGTGTTGGATTTTGATTGTTTTAAATGCGATTTTGTGATCTTTGGCATTGGTAATGAATATCAAAATGTTTATGCTGATTTATATAAGTTAAAGAGTGGTTTTAATGGGTGGTTATGTCAAGAAAGCTTAC
Organism: Carnegiea gigantea; assembly: GCA_029747015.1. Classification (NCBI taxonomy): domain Eukaryota; kingdom Viridiplantae; phylum Streptophyta; class Magnoliopsida; order Caryophyllales; family Cactaceae; genus Carnegiea; species Carnegiea gigantea. The sequence goes on along the minus strand of JAKOGI010000780.1, from coordinate 44,969 downwards.
AAGTAAGTGCTGTTATGCAATAAACAGATCCAAAACAGGGGTGACTTCAGGATTAAACTGGTACTGTTCGACACATCCAAAATTCATGATTTTTGGTGTGAAGGTGCTTCAATGCTTTAGCTTTCAATAGGCTTTGGAATTACTCAAGTTTGAGTTGTGTGGACAAAGTTATGACCAATTTACTCAAGACTATACAGAATACATTGAAACTGGGAACTGAACTGGAATGATAACTTCACGGGAAACCTGGTATTGATTGGGTCACTGAAAAATTGTGCTTTTTGGTGTGTGGATATATCAATGAGTTATCTTTCAAATGCCTTTTGAATCGCCTTAATCCGAGTTCTGTGGAAAAAGTTATGATCGTTTTACTACGACTGCGCAGATTGGACTGAAATTGTGTACGTTTGTGTTCTACCCTGATTTTAGGGACCTTACTGTGAGAATCGTACTTGGTGTCCTGAATGAATGTTTTAGTAGACATTATGAACTTTTCATATTGGGGCTTTACATCTTATTTGGAGGCCGGGAGTGAAAGATATCAATTTTCTAATACAGACTATCAAACAGTAACATGAGTGAAAACAGAACTTTGTGACATTTGGAAATATTTTCATAAGTTTCTATATAATTATGGGTATTTCAAGGAAATTACAAAGTGTAGTGAGTTCAACCAGTTTGATTATGTATAGAAATTTACTTTGATTTGAAAACCGAGTTAAGTATCTATCAGGTCTACCGAGGTTATTTGAGCCTTTATGAACCTCACAACACCCTTCATAGCATTAAACTTTCCATTATCTATTTCAGAATTATCGCACATTCTATTATCCATTACCCATTTAAGAAGCATTACACTTTCTATTATCCATTTCAGAGATATCAGAAACCCATATTTCATTTATATCAATTAAAATCTTTTCATTATCACCTCAATCATTTCCATTTGGCCTATTTTGCTTCAATTTACTGTATTTCAAGTTCAATAACCCTACCTGATTTAAATCAGCTCATTTTGGTTTAACTTGTCTTATATTGAGTTAAAATCAGTTTATTGTATTGAAATGCACAAGTTATGTATCCCATTTCATTACTCAATTTCAGTTACACATACTTACAATGACATTTATGATGAAACAGAGTTGAGGCCTAGTTATCGTTCCCCATTTTGCATAAGTGTTATCAAGTCAGAGTACATTTATCAAGTCAGATGACATTTATGAAACAGCGGACTTGTATCAAGTCAGATGACATTTTTAAAGGCTCAAGGTATGTGCATTGCCTGTATCTTTAGAAATCAGAGTGTATTTGTCAACGTTATCATGTTTTGATAAGTACATCGATGAATAAGTTTACACAGTGATTTACTAGTTAATTAGTGACCCCGTCAGTTATCAGTTATAGGGCATTACCCTTCGGTTACCCGCGCGGCTTCAGGCCAGGTCCCCCGGTCGGCTTGACAGGTGTACACCTATTCATAAATCGTAACAGTATCAAGGGGTTCACTATCAGATAATAATTAGCAATACAGTTTTATATTTATTTCATTCACTGTTTTTAACTTAAAACGAATTGCAAAGTGGGCCCAACCAGTGTTCAATGATCATTTAACAATTCAGGAATGCATGTATTGAGCTTCCGCTCACAGTTCGAAATGTTTTTCATGTTTTGTTTTAGGCAAATGCTCAGAGTATCGTCCTCATGCCAGCGAAACAACTGAAGAGAATAAGTGAACAACGGAAATCCGGGTGGATCAGAAGTAATATCGTATATACATACCTTAAAGTTGTATTTTGAATTCTTCTGTGGATGAAGATGTAGACTCCATGGTGAATTATCTTATTATGGTTTTGGTTTATAAACTCTTCATTTGTTAACACTTGATGTGAGTGTATATGTTTGAGCCTATGCTTAGCTATGTTATTTACAGCACTCATGTTTCAAGCCTCGTCCTTTTGGACGGCGGTAATGCCCCCATCATTGGGTTGTCAAGATTTTAATCAAGGGATTTTTTTTAAGAAAAATATAAATAGTGAAACATGGTTAATTTGGGGTGTTACAACGACAAATATTAACCATTTAAATATTGAATCTTTGTTAAGAAAGGTCAAATATTTGCTAACTTTGGCTCCCTAATAAAGTAACATATTTTATCTCATAATATCATAGTCAAATTTGAATTACAATATTATATCATAAAGCTCATATATTCAAATTTGAATACTAAAATATTTCTTAGATATTATAATACCTTATATAATAAACATAATATGTTATTTAATAAACATACTAATTTACCAACTCTTTTTTGTCTTTCATCAAAACATATTCATAAAATACATTGCAAGCTTAATGAAGCTAACAATCTCCTTCTTTTTGATGAAAGACAAAACTCCATAGATATCATGAACTTACGCCTTGATTCATCAAATAACCAAATTAGCTTACCATAATCTTTCTCCCCCTTTTTGAATTTCATCAAAAAGGTAGTGTGTAAAGGGAAAGAAAAATTAGAGCATGTAAAAATTATTGCAAACACATGTAGCTCCCCCTTAACAAATCAATTATATATAAAGATGCTCTCCCTTTATCTATGGCATTCATGTATATATATATATATATATAAAAATGCATATAGAGGCAATACTAATATAAAGTTAATCGCATATGCCAGCATACATTAACTTAATAATCTCATGAAAGGCACATATATGCACATAAGGGTATTAATAAAACAGTCTAATGTTCAAAATATTAAGCAAGTATAATAATATGTCACATGCCATGAAAACATAAAGTATGATGGTTATTAATCATGCTTACCTTCAAAGAATAATTGAGCAGATTCAAAATTTTGGAAATAAAAAATTTCTCAAGTGGGAAGCAAATCAGTCAGGCAGTCGCATGCATAGTAGGAAAAAAAAAAACAATTGCTTGATTTAAGGGTTTGCTTTTCAAAATACTTTCCCAACTAAAAAACAAATTAGTTAGAAATTTGGAAATGAAGTTGCAAAATATCAAGTCCTCCCCCCTTTTTGGTTAATATAAAATAACAAAAATTGAGAAAAAAGATTCACGCGCCCAAATCAAATTGCCTTCCATTGGGTTTCAATGATTCATGGCCAAGGCCTTGAAAGTAAAGTTCAAGCCCTTGATTTGGTCATATTCAAAATGTTCAGCTTCTGCCTACAGTTCAAGCCCTTGAACTATAATTTAAGGCCTTGAATTTCTTAATAGTGATGATTATTTCATTTGCTTGTCCTACAAAAGCTCATGAATATAGTTAGTACTTAGAGAGGGCTCCCCCTCAATTTATACACCAATATTAAGAATTCTCCCCCTTTTGTCAAGACACTAAATCAAACCTTTCTAGCCATGGTCAAAGTCACAAATTGTCGGCTTTCAAGTACGCCTACAAGACAATAGATCAAACCTTTCTAGCGTTGATATTGAATTTGGGTCCAACATAGGTTGTGACCCTATTTTGTGGTCTTGTTCCTTTTGGTACCCAAACTTGGATTATCTTGGTGTTTGGCTTTTTGAGAGGACATGAGTAGGAAATATGACCCTTCCTTAAACAATAATTACATACGGTGTAAGATTTGTCTTTAGATGTTTCATGAACAAAGAAATTTTTGTAATTTTTCTTTTTGTTAAAAGGATTGTATCCAATACCTTCTTTGTTGAAAGACATCCTTTGAGAGCCTAGCAATTTGTTCAAGTTTTCTTGTCCTTTAGAAAATTTTAATACTGCTTTTTCTAGACCCTCATCTTTGGATTGAAGCTCTTTCTTTTCATTTTCAAGCATTTCAATTTTTGAAAGAGATTTACTATTCAATTTTTATAACGACTCTTTTTCAGAGAGTAAATTATGAATTATTTTCTTCAAGGATTTTATCTTGGACAAATATTCTTGTTCACACCAAATGCATTGGATTAATGCTTGAGCTAATTCATCCTTTGAATATTCAAGAAGGTCAAAATAGTCTACCTCATCCAAGTTTTCAAATTCGGTTTCTTGAACGTCATTCGCCATGAAGCATAGGTTTGCCATTTCTTCTTCTGTCACTGTTACTGGAGTCACTATCACTTCATGCGGCAATCATGGCTCTCTTGAGCTCTTTCTTGGCTTTTTGTTTACGCTTTTCGGCTTTCATTTATAAAACTGGACAGTCTTTCACAATATGTCCTGGCAATCCACATTCAAAGCAAGGACCCAAGTTAGAATCGTTTTTGTTGTTAAGAAATTTTGTACCTTTTGAGAGCTTCTCTATTTTGCTTGATGATGATCCCTTTTTGTAGAACTTCTTGGGATCAAATTTGTTTGATTTGAACATTTTATTCAATCCTTTCGCGATCATTGCCATAGGATCTTCATCCTCTTCGCTTGACTCTTCTTCTGAGGAAATGGCACCTTCACTTCTAATTTTGAATGCTACTCCTTTCTTGGATTGAGTTTCTTTTTCTTCTTCATCTTCTTTAAGATGTATTTCATGGGTCATGAGTTTTTCGAGCAAATCGTCCAAGGCTAGAGTCTTGAGGTGTTGGGCTTCCTCAATTGCAGTGGTATTGGGACCCCACTTGTTTTTAGGAAGACACCGAAGTATTTTCCTAACCATCGCCTCATTGGTGTAAGTTTTGCCGAGGGACTTGAGATTATTGGTTATATCAGTAAACCTTGTAAACATCTCCTTGATCCTTTCATCGGGTTGCATTTTGAAAAGCTCGCATTGATGAACGAACATGTTGATTTTTGTCTCTCTCACTTGACTTGTCCCTTCATACGTCACCACCAACTTGTCCCATATTTCTTTGGCGGATTCACAAGCACAAATATGATTGTACTCATTAGTATCTAATCCACAATATAATATATGCATGGCCTTATAGTTTTTTGATAGCCTTGCGAAATCTTCTTGGGTGTATTGATCTTCAGTTTTCGTAACAGTTTTTCCATCAATCGTGATTTACGGAACGTATAATCCTTTTGTCACAATGTTCCATAATTCATAATCTTCAGTTTTGATAAACATCTGCATCAAATTTTTGAAATACAAAAAGTTAGTACCTTTAAACAAAGGTGGTCTAACAGTAGAGTGACCTTGATCATAATAGTCTTCTCCACTAGCGGCCATGATCGTTGCCCACTTGACGGTAAAGTCAAAATGCAGTGGGTTTGGCTCTGATACCAATTGAAGAATCAAAGGCTATGAGATCACCCTAGAGGGGGGTAATATAGGGTGATAATCAAGGTTGCTAAACAATCGAAATGTAAATGCGGAAAAGTAAACCGGGACAAAACACAAGCGATTTTTAACGAGGTTGGACCTCAAAAGGCTTAATCCCCACCTAGAGTTCCCTAACTCTAGGATTAACCCAAATCTTTATGAGGAGGGATGATTACAACTCTAGAGTACACCTACTCTAAGTTCCAAAATCCAAGTTGACACCCTCAACAAGACTTGGTAGAGTTGACCCTTCAACTCTATAATCCCACCTAATCACTATTTGAACAACGCAAAGAGTAATAGCAATTTGAAGCTCAATGAGTACAATAATTTAGAGTGTGAGTATGCCAATGAATGCTCTTCTTACTTGGTATCTTCAGCTCTCAACCATTTGCATATTTATAGGCAAGGCTTGGAGAAATAGAAGGAAAGTAGCCGTTATGCATATCCAGAATTCTGCTTCAGTTCAAGGTCTTGAATGGCAGTTCAGTGCCCTTGAAGATTACACAATCCAGCTAGTAACGGCTAGTTGATCCAATTGACTGATTTGCAACGGCTAGCATATCTTTTGCTAACTTAAGATCTTCTTGAGCTGCTTTGTAGGCCTTCCATATACATGGCAAATATCAACCATTTAAATATTGAATCTTTGTTAAGAAAGGTCAAATATTTGCTAACTTTGGCTCCCTAATAAAGTAACATATTTTATCTCATAATATCATAGTCAAATTTGAATTACAATATTATATCATAAAGCTCATATATTCAAATTTGAATACTAAAATATTTCTTAGATATTATAATACCTTATATAATAAACATAATATGTTATTTAATAAACATACTAATTTACCAACTCCTTTTTGTCTTTCATCAAAACATATTCATAAAATACATTATAAGCTTAATGAAGCTAACAAAGACATTATCAAGAGAAGTGGGCAACCTTGGACAAAACATGCACAGGTTTCAAGTTCGACTACCAGTGGAGGTGATAGCGCTAGGAATACTGATGAAGTTCTTCTCGTACGACCTATGCAACAGCGTTCTTTCTCAATGCAGCATTGTCAAAAATACCTAATGACCATCAACTTGATGTGCAATATCAACATCCCAGCTCACACCAGCCTAACCCAAAAAAGAAAAGGAAGCAAAGTCAAATAACCGACACTACTGAAGCTGGTAAGTAATTCTGCTATTTTATTTTTCATTGTTTTAATTTTACGGTAAGGAGGCTGCACTGACTAGTTCAATACAGTAAAATATATCTAATGAATATATCTTACAGGGGTAATTTGTCCATCCTTCTTTTAAGCTTTCCTTTTGTTTCTTTTGGGGCACGGTAGGGCTTATAAAGTTGGCGAAATCCTCGTAATTGTACTTGACAACATGTTCTACCTTTTTCCTCCCTTTGCTTCTACAAGGGGAAGAAAGTTTTTTTTTGTTGGGGGGGGGGGGAGAGGCGAGCGAAGGAATCAAGACTAAAAAAATGCTCCTAATGCAAATGACAACTTTGAAGTTATATGCATTCATTTTAAAGAAAATGTCACCATTAGCTGCATGACATATTTGAGTCATTAAACAGTTTCCAGTTAAGCTAAATATAGTACAAGAATGCATCTGTTTTGTTCTTTTAATCCATATAGCCTACATTATGAGCCAAAACATCATGATGATCCTACAGTGTGTGTATTGCATGACTATTTGCATTTAGTATTTGGATAGATAAAATTAGTGCAGAAACAGTTGACAGATCGTCATAGCACTCATAGCTCTTAAAGAATGTTGTCCCCCCCCCCCCTTTTTTTACAGGATCAAGAAACTCAAACAAACAGCGGAAAAGAGCAAGCCCAAACAGTAAATATAACTTCACTTTATATGAAGAAAAAAAGTTATTAAAAATATGTAACTCATAAGGAAATATTTTATTTTAGGAACTCCGCATGCCATTGGGATGTTAAATGTACTAGGGTCTCCTTATATTCTCTCTGACGAGCAGCCATGCGAATATTGTAAAGCTAGGAAATTTAAATATGAAAGTAATGGATTCTGTTGCCAATATGGGCGCATACGAATTGCAGCAAATTCAGCTCCTAAAGAGTTGGTGAGACTTTTAACTGCAGAGGATGACGACGCAATTCACTTTCCCCAGTATGTAAGGCTTTACAATAATCTTTTTGCGTTTAGCTCCATTGTGGGTAATACCGAACATAAATCAGAAAAGGGCATTTATGTATTCAAGTTGCAAGGGCAGCTATATCACTATGTTCCTAATTTGTCACCTACTCATGGGCAGCCACCCAAGTGTTTGCAGTTGTATTTCTATGATCCTCAACAAGAGATTGAAACGTGCTCTGGAGTATACAATGAAATAAGGGCTGATGTAGTTGCAAGGTTGATTAAGGTTGTCGAGAAAAATCCTTATGCAAAATTCTTCCGATCGTTACAGAGTTATGTGATTGAAGAAAACACTACGATAAGGATAAACCATGATTCGGTCCCTGACCAGCGAACATACAATGCACCAACAAGTGATCAAGTTGCTGGCATCTTAGTTGATCCCACCGTCGAAACGCGCATGCATGGGCCACATATTCTTGTCCATGGGAAATCAAACAAGAAGCATCAAATTAAACACTATCATGGTTGTTATGATCCACTGCAATACCCTATAATTTTCCCACTTGGAGACTGCTGTTGGCATCCTAGTTTTAAAAAGGTAGCTGATAATGTAAAGAGAGTTATCATCCCTGGCACAACTGTAGCATCAAATTCTACAGCAGAAATGGAAGAGGCTATTATTGATGCAAACGCAGGTGCATACTCCTCACTTTGTCTGCTCTCTATCATATGAAAATTATTTTTCCTACATAATCAATCGGTCGAGCATTACATGATAGGATATTCATTATTTTTTAATTCCTGTTTGATTTCATTAACAATATTGAGGTTATCAGACTTTAGCTGCAAGAATAATTGACATAATTTCAATTAGCTACGTTAACATTAGCTCCCAAGCTTCCTAAAAAGGTTTATTTTCATAACCATACAGGCCTGACATCTTGAAGTACCAACAGTCAATATTACCTCTTTCAAATGTCATTTCTAAAAGTAAACAATGATGTGCTGCTTCAACTGCTATAAGCGATATGACTGGCTATGTGAATAGCACTCCATTTAATCTACACATACATGTGCTCACACGGTAGCTTACAACAACATCAACTATAACAATTACAATGGATCCGCTTTTGCATGGTCTCACAAGGTAGCATAAACTGGGAAAATTTAACTCAACCTTGTTTAATTTCTTTTTGGTAAAATAGCTATTTGCCATTCTAAATTTTCATAGAAAGAGTGCAGTTTTTCCATCTTTGTAACTCGAGATACATCTTATTCTTTAGTTTTGCATCTTTGTTTGGGTAACTGTGCATACTATTCTCTAACATGAGCGGTTAAACTTTGTAGCTGCCACATATGCCATTAAAAAAGGTTCTTGTTTTGCCACTTCCATTTCAGGTGCATGCGGAGGTGGCTCTTCAAGTACAAGAAGGATTTCTTGCCGGCAATATTATGCATATAAACTACAAATGAGGAGCGAAGGTTGCACTTACCTGTTGAAAATGGGAAGGCTGTTTCAACAGTACATAGTTGACATGTATGTTAAGTTGGAGCACACTAGATTGGATTTCCATTGGAATAACCAGAAGGCAATCAGAGCAGAACTGTATCAAGGGCTTCTAGACAGTGTTAATCAAGGTGAAACTTGTGCAGGCAATGTAGGACACCGTGTCATACTCCCGCCATCATTTGTTGGAGGCCCTCGTGACATGAAACGTAGATTTCTAAATGCTCTAGCATTGGTGCAAATGTATGGCAAGCCCGATCTGTTTATCACTATGACATGCAATCCCAAGTGGAAAGAGATCCAAGATAACCTCGAAAGAGGAGAGTGCCCAGAGAATAGACCGGATCTTGAAGCAAGAGTATTTCATTCGAAGTTGAAGCATCTATCCAAGCTAATAATGGACAATAAAATTTTTGGAGATGTTGCAGCAAAAATACAGGTGGTTGAGTTTCAGAAGAGAGGCCTTCCACATGCACATATATTGGTGATTTTGCATAAAGATTAGAAAATTAAAAGCCCAGATCAGTTCGATAAGTATGTCTGTGCAGAGCTACCTAGCAGTGACATGACATATTTACGGTCTTTGGTTATTCAGCATATGATGCATGGTCCATGTGGCTCCCACAATCTAAACTGTGCCTGTATGGAAGAAAGAGGAAAATCAGAAGTTTGCAGATTTGGATTTCCGAAAGCATTTTCGGAGATGACCACAACAAATGAGGATTCATATCCAGCTTACCGTAGGAGAAGTAATGGTGACAAAGTACATATAAGAGGGCTTGATATGGACAATCGTTGGGTTATTCCATACAACCCCTATCTGCTTGCCACTTTTGATTGTCACATAAATGTCGAGATATGTTCTACAATTAAAGCTGTCAAATATTTATACAAATATGTCGACAAAGGACATGATAGGGTTTCTTTCAAGGTTGCTTCATCTACCAATGAGACCAAAAATGATGAGATTGAAAGCTATCAATCCGCAAGGTGGATTTCACCCCCTGAAGCTGCATGGCGTCTTTTTGCATTTGACTTATACAGTATGACACCATCAGTTGTACCATTGTCAGTGCATACCCGTGATATGCAAAGCATTCAGTTTTCAGCTGATGAAGACTTGGAAGATGTTCTTGCAGATGGACAGAGGAAAACAACAATGTTGCTTGAATTCTTCAAGAAAAATTCAGAAATGACAAATGCCAAGAAGTTGCTGTACCATGAATTCCCAGAACATTTTACTTGGAATGAAGGAAAGAAACAGTGGGCTAAGCGTTCAAGAGGTACTGTGATTGGGAGACTCACCTATGCAAGCCCCATGTAAAGTGACAGGTATTATTTACGGCTATTACTGGCCAATATTAGAGCACCGACATCTTTCAAGGACTTGCTTACAGTGAATGGCAAACTTTGTTCTACATTCCAAGGAGCTGCCTTGGAATATAATCTTCTTGAAGGAGACAACGTCATTGAGTCTTGTATGAACGAGGGAGCAACAATTGAAATGCCACATGTTTTGAGAAAATTGTTTGCTACATTGCTCGTGTTTTGTGAACCAGTTAATCCGAAAAAGCTTTGGCACCAATTCTATGGAGACTTGTCGGAAGACTTTAGATACAGAGCAGAAGGGGATCTTTCCTTCATATTAAACCAAACTGTCCAAGCTGTGCAGCAACATCTGGAGAACATGGGTAAGTCACTTGGAGATTACAATTTGTCAGATGTCTTGGATTCTTGCAGTGATGTGATGAACCCTGCAAGAGATATAACTGATGCATTGAATGCACCGATTCCGTCTGAGCTGATTAACGATCGCAAAAAGCTCAACACTGCGCAGAGAGCAGCATATAAAGAAATAATAACCCATGTGAAGAATAACAAAGGGGTGCATTCTTTATAGATGGTCCAGGAGGGACTGGAAAAACACTTCTCTGCTGCACTCTCTATGTACGTGGACGACAACTTGGGAAAATTGTGCTACCAACTGCTGCATCAGGCATAGCGGCGGCCAACTTGCCTACTGGTAGGACAGCACATTCGAGATTCAAGATACCAGTTAACCATGGAAATGGGTTGTCGTGCAAGGTCGGTAAACAGAGCAGCTTAGCTGCCCTGTTAAGGCAAACATCCCTTATTATATGGGATGAAGCTTCCATGAGTCACAGGCATAATATTGAACCATTGAATCTGCTACTTCAAGATCTTTGTGATTCCCAAGAGCTTTTGGGAGGAAAGATAGTTGTTTTTGCTGGTGATTTTAGGCAGGTATTGCCTGTACTCCAACATAAAACACAGGCTGAGGCGGTTGATGCAAGCTTGGTCTCATCTGAAATCTGGCCACAACTAAAAAAATTCAAACTCACTGAGAACATGCGGGCAAAGGAAGATCCAGACTTCTCAACTTTCTTATTGCAACTTGGAAACGGAGAGCTGCAAATAGATACCTATGGTTCTGTTCCCTTGCCACATTTCTTAGCACCATCTTTGAAAGATGCTGAACATGCATTGGAGCATATCACCACTGAACTTCTGCACGAGTCTACAATCAATGCAGTGGGCCCATTGAGGTTTAAAACCAAGGCAATCTTAGCTCCTAGAAATGAAGAAGTTGACATGATTAACGAGCAGATCATAGCTAACTTTCCAGGTCAGTCTGTCAAATACAAGAGCTTTGTTAAAGTAGCTGATGATGAGGCCTCAAACTATCCTCCAGAATTCCTTCATACTCTTTGTCCAGGAGGAATGCCCCCTCATGAGCTCACACTAAAACCAAATTGTCCTGCTATGTTGCTCCGCAACATTGATCTTCCCAGTGGCCTCTGTAATGGAGCAAGATTGATATGCAAGCAGTTCCATCCAAATTTGATTCAATGTGACATTGCGTGTGGACAACGCGAAGCAGAAACTGTGCTACTGCCAAGAATCATAATGAAGCCATCAGAATTATCTAATTTCCCACTTCAAGTTGAATGAAAACAATTTCCAATCAAGCTGAGTTTTGCCATGACGATTAACAAGGCACAGGGGCAGACTCTTGAACAAGTTGGTGTCTACCTAAAAGAACCATGTTTCTCACATGGACAGCTTTATGTGGCACTTTCAAGAGCTCGTAAGTCTGAGCAACTAACTATATTTGCAGACCATGCAACCGAGGAGGTAATGAACGCACACTTATTGCAGAATGTTGTTGCCTTCGAAGTGCTTATATGTGCAGGTATTTTGCACAAAGGTAACTAAACAAGGTAAAATTATTTTTTTCATAACCCTTTCTTTTCACTTATATCCCCCTCCCCCCCATGCCCCCGGCCACCCAAACAAAAAAAAAAAAAGAAAAGTACAGCACTTGATTTCAAATTGCTTTCTTCTCATAGCTTTGAAATTTGTTAATTGAAATGAAGTGCCCGGTGAATTTTATGTGGATGCGTCATTTGTTGTGATTTTGTCATCGCGAGTGAAAGAATGTTTTAAGTTAAATCTAGATAGGTTAATAAAAAATGTAGACTCTTTGATCAAGTGGAATTTGAGTAATGCTTCAAAAGAAAACATTCTGTGAAAATTGTGAGATCATTTCAGTTTTCTATTGTTATACGTATAGCATATAATAAAGGTTACTTGGATGTTGCACTTCATCATTCTCTTCTTCATGTGGATATTACTTTACAACGAAAGCCGTAATGGTTTACAGCTATGTTATTTCAAATTGGGAACAACGATAAATAGTGGAGTTGATATAATGATCATATCATATTGTTTGCATTCATACCTTCCTAGAATTATTATTCAGCATAGCCTGACTTTCTCATGTGCTATGTACATACTTGTATCAAAGGACTGATTTTTTTTTTAAAATATCATTTACTTTCTAAAATATTTTATGCAGAGCTTCATCTACTTTTTTGTTTGGCAATTTTGATGCTTTCAAAGAAGGATCATTTAATTTTCCAGTCATGCATTTTTATGCTGTGTGTTCTTGAGAAAGAAGATCAATACAATTAGACCTACATTTAACAACGTAACTTTGCTAATGCTGTAAACATTGACATCTTGCAAAAATTTAATAAGTGTTTTAACTATTTACATTTTGCAGGTTCTATACTAATGCCAGGAACATTGAACAAACCTTCTCAAGTTTGGCCATCAACCACCTCATCTTAGCATTGTGACAACAATTATCATGTTTTGCATATGTATTTTTGGCGGGCAACAAGCTAAGTGTTTTGTGTTAGCTTACTGCATGACGCTTCGCTTGTTTCCTGAGTTTTACTTAAATTTTTTTTTAAAAAAAAAAAAACACTTTGCCAAAAATTATGGCTCTATCAGTTTCTACATTGCAAATGTCATCAAAAAGGGCTTCAGCTAATCTATACAAGTACTCCTCAGCAAAAAAATGTTTATCATCAAAATAACTTAAATCACCCATAGATCCAAAAAATGTAATTATTATTATTATACTTTAAAACAAACACACATACAAAGTTGTCAAATACAGCATAGTATTGTATAGCTTATGAGATGTACTAAGAAATTATTTCAAAATTTCATAGAAAAAGCTGCACACAACCACTATTATTCAATAGAACAAAGTACACCATACACAGTATATTAATAAATATTTAAGTACAAAGTCAGCTTCATATTACTCTACATCATGCTTGCAAGTTATGGAGTATTCTGGTGAACTATTGACATCATACGTAACCTCATTTCCATTGTAAAGTCCCCAGAACCAGCCTCATTTCACGGAGAAAGTTCTTCCTATAAAGTGTTGTCCATTGCTCAACCCAAACAAGATGCTCAAGCTATTCAAGCTGCTCTGAAACCCAAATAAGGACATACAGGTAACAAGATAAGCCTGCTTTCTTCATTCTATTTATATCCATCATTTGATGTTCCCATTACAAATTAATAACTGCATGTATATTTTTTTTTATTCTGATGTATGGATTTTTAAAAAAAAAATTGAGGAAAATTTCACTTATGAGCTTAGATGCACTATGCAATATGTGAGACATGAACCCCGCCATCTTCTCTGGCAACACAACCTATTTGGCTTAATATATGATGTTCTAGATGTTCATACAAGCACAAAAAATTAAAAGCAGGAAAGAGAGAAAGGTGTGTAAAAGAATATCAAGAGCATGACATCTAACAACACATGACCGATGAAGAGCACTCGAACATTAGGTTCACCGTCTTTGAAAGCAAAGGAAACATGATACCTTCATTTCATGGAATGCTCCTCATCTTTTCATCTTTGTATATGCATGCCAGATTGACTTATTCTAGCATTCATATTACATTCTAGAATACTCCTAATTATCTAGAAGAGCACTTCTAAATTGAGTTGATAACCTACATACATTGTTATTTTTATAAAAGGTTCTTGATTAGATTATATCGTATTTTAGCACCCGTGAAAGAATTTTCCTTGAAACTAGCATATTCTTGAACTTAATTACTACCTTTGTGGTTGCAGTAGACAAAATTATCTTCTTTCATACTTTAATATGGAAAATGGTGTGTTTGACTGTTAAAATCAAGTAGTCTCATATATCTTCGTGTTCCTTTACAGACAATGGCACTTGGATTTTTTATTTCGTTGCCACATTGACATAGCTGCCACACTTTTTCAGATGGGTGACACCATTGAGATCTGTTTCAAAAGTTTGTTGACAAAAATTGCCGAAGCAATGCAATTGTCGTCTATCATATACCAACAACTTGCAGACGTAGAGCATGTCTCTTATGTGTCCCTCAAGAGTGATTATGAGTCCAAGGAATTATGTTTCCAAGGACTACAAAGAGCTTCAGCCCAAAGCTCTGAACAAAGTGCAGCTTCGATAGCCATTGAAAGTCTCCTCAAGCAATATAACATAGCCATTCATGATGTTAGCTGGGACAAAGTGGTTTCATACAAGAAATACAGCCTACAAACTCAAAGTTAAGCAGCTTGAGCATAGGTTGGGTAGGCAATGCACCAATGCTTCTACATCAATTCCTGCGAGGATCAACCTTCAAATGGAACAAGATTTTGTTATAAGCATAGACTTTCTACAACTGTTAGATTTCATTGCCTCCAAATATCATGTCTCTCTCAATAAACTAGACATAATATCACTTAATAATGGCAGGTTTCAGGCAGGTCTAAGGATTGAATGTGCCAGGCACATTCAAAAGACTCATTTCCTTGTGAGCGCTGAACACCCCGCCGAAGATGATGCAAAGCAGGATGACGTAAAGCAGGATGTCGCTAAACAAGCTGTGATGATACTACAAATTGCCCTTGATTTAATGATTGTTGATGTTAATTATGAATTACTGCAACAACTTTGGGCTATGTGTCATGTCAGGCATGATAGATGCATTGTACTTGAAAACAGGCTCGCTGTCAAAACTTATAGAAAAAAGGAACGCAAGAACATGAAAATGCTAGAACGTCATCTCTCAGGCACAACTGTTGATGCGTTGGATCATGGGTCATCCAAGAGTAAAGAATGTCTCTCTCTAGAGCCCCCCTAAAAAAAGGAAAGTTAAAACTGTGGCAGCTTGTACAAGTGAATGACTCCAATATGCCATATAAATATCAATCTGCATGGTTCATGATTGTAGCATAAAATGAACCTTCCTGGTTAGATGTAATCAGCACCTTGTTTCTGGTAACTATCCACTTAAAGGTTAATTAGATCTTGATGTAACCAGTGTGGCGTTATGTGTATGTGTAACTCCCTTATGGGAACAAGTCAAAACTCTACTTTATATTCCTTTAAATATCATGTATATGCAATTGTGTGATTGTGGTACTGATTTAAGAAACATTAGAAGTTGACGGCAAGAAGCATAACTAAAACTTGTGGATCATGATAGAAGTTATGTTTACCATTGTAATGGGTGTTCTGTTTTATGTAAAAGCTTGCTTTCGAGCAAGGTGGATATGTTAACATCATCTAACATCATTCACTATGGACTAATGCTTCAACAATAATAACCAACTTCTCACAATTTTTAACAGCGTTTTCAACTAAATTATAATATACGTTATAAATACAGAGTTACCCGTGCGCAACGCGCGCGTTTTATTATCCTAGTGTATTCATAAGATTGGACATAGATATTTCATTTATTTTGTCGAAAGAAATTAGAAAATTATAGGAACATTCCAATAATCCTTAGTCGCAAATAGAGCACATGGTAAAAAGAATGATTTGAGTTGGGAAAAATTGTCTAATCAATAAGGCAAATAAGTAAGATTGTAATTTGAAAAAAAAATGTAGATCAAATTTACTTCGAGTAATTATAAAACAATTAATGTAGATATTTGCAAATTAAAATATAGGAACCCATAAAAACTAATAACAAACCTTGCCTAATGTGCCATAAGTATAATAACCACCACCGAGTATTCTCTTACCACCAGTGCATTTCTAATGGCTTAACATTCATATTAGTATTGCAGAAGAAATTAAAACTCAGGATTATTTATGTTTAGTTATCACGTTCTCCAATGAGCATGAATCACCAACTGGATGTAAAAGGCTAAAATCACCTTAAATATAAAGGAACAAATATGTTAAAGATACATGCATGCAGCTTAAGTCTGTTAAATCTAAAGTCTGGGAATACATACATCTCATAAAAGGGTATACACAGATTCAGACTGATGCATCCCTTTAAATGTGTGTACTTGGACACGCTCATGTATTAAAGTCAAAGAATGCAAGCTTTTTCATGTGCGTGCATATATATGATCTATATGTATCTTATATATACACGAACTTAAGAAAGGATCAGAAACGTATGTATCTCAATGTTTAATTAGCTAGGTTTAAACGTTCTATACTTCTATGGACACTTTTTTTTGTTTTGGGCTAGATTTACCTTATTAAAGTGTGTTAAAGTTTCAATTATATTTTTAGTTATCTTTCGTAGTATGTTTAATAAAAATAACCAAAGATAGATGTATGGATGTCTAAATTTGCAATTCACTAAATCATATAAGTGAGTGGTTTATTTTAGCGCATACTGTTAGAAAATATTTACATGAACCATCAAAATATATACATACTTGACAATACCTCATGAATTTCACCTTATTTATAGAAATAATAATATGATACTACATCATATACAAAATATATTTGGGAGCGAAATATACACATCAAGTATGAAGATAGTTATATCAAAATCAACATATAAAACATAAGTTCAACTCTACCATATAAATTGCAACATATAAATAAATAAGGAGATTAGATATTAGAAGTAGCCTCGGTAGAAGCACTCTAGGAGCCATCCTAAGAGAGGAAATGCCCCCACTACACTTGTATGAAATTTATCAAATGTGGTCCTCTCCCAAGATATGACTACCCATCAGATTCCTCTAGTAGCAGTGAAAGGAATTCCCTGAACCAATTACTTTTCCCTATAGCCAAAATAGTAATTCATGAAAGTCTTATAATTATACGGCCTTGCAAAATCCACATAATTATACAACCACTATCAAAATATATTTAGAGGGGCTAAGGAGTATAGCATACGAAAAAAGGATTTTAGAAGTATTATTCGACGAAATACAAAGCCAACAACCAAGGCTGCTAGAGGTGGTTCAAATCACACACCTTCTTCACTCCCAACAATGGCTATTTATAAGAAAATAAAAGAACTAACCTGTCCCAACCATGGCCAACAAGTAGCTTAAGATAACGAATTACATCCCCTACAATATCTCATCCACTAGCACTGAAGATGGCAAATCATGAGGGATATGAAACTGCCACTTCCACTAACTAATCAACGGCCAAAATAAAATCCCCTAGAAATCTCGATCTCAAGAATGCGTCAAAGATTTTGGGAAAACCAAAAATGAAATAATTCATTAGAAAATACTATATAATTTTAGTAATAAATTGTATGAGCCCAAATGGGTGGTACGTGACCAAAACGTCACTACTGGAATTAAGGTGGACATCAAACAATTTATAAAAACTAGGAAATTTTAAATCACAATTTTTTTTCAACAATTCCCAACATGATTTAAATTTATAAACAAACATTTAGGGACGTAAAATAATAAGTTTTATCAGGTGAGCATATAATACATGCAATGGGTGGGCAATATCTTCCAATATGAACCAACACTTACTGTTAGTGAATTTCAACTTGAGGGCTATTAGTGAACTTACATCTTGAACTAAGATCCCTTTGGCCAAGTCTTTACTCACCACACACACGATACGGGATTATTTCATCAATTCTGTCGGTGGGGCGCTATTCCGGTCATGCGCAAGATATCTTATCTCATGAGTGTCCGTTAGAGAATAGCCTAAATATCTCACAATGGCGACCTCACCACCACACTCACTACCACCCTGCAAAACCATGCCTTTGGTTCATTAAGAGTTATCCTGTCTCCTTCGCCTCTATTCAAAGACAGCATTTGACCAGATTAGAAAAAATAACTCAATCTTATAATTGCCACAGCCCCTTGATGAGCACTTCACCATAGAGGTGGAACCCAAAATTCCCTGCAATAAGTTTAGTGCTCTATATATTAGTTCACCCATTAGTTTTATTTGTACCTGTTGAACATCCATTCATGGGATCGCCAACAGCGTCCACTGTGGTGGCTCACTTATGGGCTTCAGTTCTATTCCCCTCGATGATATGATTGGCCTTTAAGATAATCCACCACAAGTGTTATGTGACCCAACTTCTTTATATGCATAGGATCGCTTTAACTTGACTGCATGCTTTAAATGACTTTATGTCATTCTCTTACTGCATCAAAGCTCGACAATTCTGTGTCACAAAGACGACAATATTTTGTATAAGATATCATATCTCATCAGCAATAACATTGCTTATGATAATCCAACTCAATGAGGGTTAACAACTTATAACCCTAACCATTCAAGGTCAATCACCTTAAAATTTCCCGTACAAACTATACAACCTCATGGTTAAGAAGCATGCAATTTTTTTTTGAATCAATGAGCTTAGGAAGTTTAATCAAATATTGGCCTCTAATAAAATATCATCAATGAGGTGTTCATTACGCTCTTAAGGCATAACTTAATTATGAAATGCTTATTCCATCAAGATATGTGATTAACAAACAAAATTTATGCCAACTTTATAACGTTTCACATGCATCCAAATACCAATACACATTGACTCAATCGCACAAGGCTCATACACCGTATGCATAATCATCCAAGGTTCTGCAAAACCATCCTCATAACCGCTCTCAAAGGTGATAATTACTCTGGTCCAACATCCACCACATTAATGGAATTTATTATCTCAATAGAGACACATATATAAATAATCAAAAACTCATGGAAATAAAAATTCACATCAACCCCCACATTAATGAAGTTTATTTCAATAAGAATCATGACCATGATAGTAAACATGAAAATCATGGATCCAATCAAGAATTACGTCATAAATTCATGTTGTCCACCAAATTGGAATATTGGTTTTATTCCAATATATATAACTAACATTATATAAAACTTGCCTCCATTACATGTAATGTACTACATATATATACATGCAATCAACTTCTCACATATAATCATGATGTACATGTTTTCTCGGTTGACATTAATCTCATAACAATAGCATCATGAATGAAACAACTTTTGCTATAATTACATAGTAGACAATCATCATCAAATCTTTAACTGCCAAAATAATATGAAATTATAGCTACCAAATTTCGTAGAAATAGATCCATATAAGGAAAACCAACTCATCTTTGTAGTATATAAGCCATAAAGCCATCAACGATTCAACGTAGATGTCCACAAATGCAGCATATCACAGACAACCTCATACACACACATGATATAATAGCGAACAATTAATTGTCACGTATGTGTTTAAATAGAAGCATATGAAAAACCAACTAAATGACTCTTAATGCCAGTAGCCAATATAAAACTAATCATGATCAGGAATAGTCAAAACTTTCCAAAGCACATATTCAAACTCATTAAATAGTCAAGGAAAAAGCACAAAATGATTTTCCATTTTAACTTCATAAGATATAATAATAGAGACTTAAAAGTAAAATACTCCCCTTTCCAATAATAATATTTTGCACATCATAATCTGGCTCCATCCACCACTCTTGCGCTCCGTCTATTAACCTTTTGTATCTCGCTACAAGAAATGTTGCATCTACCCATGCATAAATTTGCATCCTTCCATACTTATATCTGTGGCAGGACATATTCGCCATGCTTAAGGTAAGCAAGCATAGGGTATCAGTGGGGAAAAATTCACCACGCTTACTAAGCGTGGCCGATCGTGCAATACCCACGCTTATATCCATGGAAGACTGTGTCATCTACCATGCTCATATGTATAGGTAGGTTACCTTCACTTGTATCCGCGGCCAGAGTATACTTTCAGAGACAAATCGTTTTGACCACTCCCTCACTTATAACTGTGGTATTATGCATTTGATAACTAACTTTCAAATGTTGTAAGCGGATAACTAATTTTGGTGGAAAAATTTTTATGTAAAAGAAAAAAAAAATCATTGTATTAAAAAATGCAAATAGTTTATAGTCACTAATGTATTATAATTATATATATATATATATATAGAGAGAGAGAGAGAGAGAGAGAGAGAGAGAGAAGGGGGGAAGAAAAATAGAGTGAGAAAATATATATTTGATTATAATGTGAATGATACAAAAAGTATGACAACTTTATAACCATAAATAAATTGTTATCAATTAAGTTTCAAAATAACTAGTGTTTAACCACATAATGAAAAGTACAAAATTAAATTCAACATGCCTATAAAGTATGCACCCACTACTTAAAAATTGAGTTTGTTTGAAATACACACATATAAATTGAAACAAAACAGAACAAATAAGATGATATAGAACTCCATAACTTCAAGTGAACACTTCAAGAACCCAAACTTTATATCCGATGCTATGACATCCTGCCCTTGGTTTCAACCTAAAATCACCAACCCAAATTGCTAGGAGTGGAAGAGGAAGGGACAGATAAATAGATAAAAGGTGCGTGTAAAACTGCTTGGTCATGGATTTATTTACCCAACTCAATTACAGTCATATTTGCTCACTAAAATAACATACTACTAGTTTAGCCACTTAACGTATTTGAAGTTCCACTGTGATTATAGTTATTAATTAATGGTGTTCTTAATTATAACCAATAGGCTTTTCATATAACATAGACATAGATTACTGACAAGCAAGTGCTTTTATTTTGCCCAATACTTAACTATTAAATTAGCTAGGAGGATAGTTGAAAATCCAAAAGGGTGAGAACTATTGGAGAGCTATGCATAAAATAGGTCCTTATAAGCTTACTGAGTTGTTGCATATCATTCAAACTGACATATTTCAATCATACCCACTACTGTGTTGGTGCAATATACTTTAATTTGCACTTCAATGTTATATATGTTCTATTCATATAGGGTATGCTCAAAGTTGAAGGGAGACAACTGTGAACAAAAATACCTAGAAACTAATCCATTCCTAACTAGTTGTAAAAACTCATCAAAGTTAGGCAACCACAGGCAGAAACAATCAATATTTTTTGGTGAAACAATTGGGATATACTCATCTTAATCCCCAAAATCATTGGCTTCAGTAGGCCAATTGTACGTATGAATCATGATGAAAAGAACAAATCTGGGCAATAGGTTCCATAAATTATTGCAATAGACTAGTATTGAATTCCAAGAGTACACAACCACATGAGGGAGGTGAATTGTGGTGGTCGATTTTCGCCAAATAACTGACAAACAGCCGTAGCACTTGATTGCAGAGACTGTTCGTAAATCACAAACAACCTTAAACCTTGTTTGCAGCGGTTGTTCCCAATTGGTTCAGTAGCGAAATTCAAAGTAATAAATGCGGAAATAAAGCACACACAATTTTTACGTGGAAAACACCTCTAGCCCAACTGAGGTGTGAAAAACCACGACCAACCTTATGTAGGATTTAACCACTTCACTAACAGGCTGAACACGTTACAAAAGTAACACTCCTTGTTATAACTTGTAACCCATGTAACCTTCTTCCCTAAGACAGGTTACACCACGTCCAATCACACTATATTGGACACGTCCAAAGTCCACTCGACTATGGACACACTCACTCACTTTCTGATATGAGAACAGGGGTACAAAATACCTTACTGGGGGTGCTTCTGACTTAAGCAGATGTAAGGTACAATGAAGTCCTATTATACCAATATATTGAAAGCTCAGTTAAGCACAAGCCTATCACGGTTTTTCTCTTTGAAATGCAGCTTTTGGAAATCTCTTACTCCTTGTGTAAAAACCGGATATCTAAATGGGGGAGAAGATTTCATTATTTAAACACACAAATCCAACGGCTAATACTTTCAAAAAGGATAACAAAATCTTCTAATATTAGCAGCTTAGGGAGTTTCTTCAAATAAGATTCCCAACGGCTAGAGAAGATAAGATTTTACTAAAATAAGGGAATTTGATTTTTCAAGGGATAAAAACTAATTACCCACTAAATATAGCTGTGCAGATTTAGCCCAAAAAAAAAGGATAAAGATTTCGGTTCCAAATTTGAAATCAATCACGGCCTAAAAATAAGGGATAAGAATTTTGAAAAGAGATCCTTAGCAAAAACGGTTTTGCAATCTTTTTCAAATCAAAAATAATCCTTTTTAGAACTTAATTAGTTAGCCTAGGATTTCATAAAAAGATCCTTTAGAGCTGGCACCCAACCAAAGGAAATTTACTGGTAAAACAGTCAGTCGAGGCAGTTTCAGGAACACCTTAGGCACCCTGTTTGCAGGGTTGTTTGGAAATTGGTGTTCCAAAATAAATGTCAAAAACCGTTTTAAGAAGTGTTAAATTGAGACTTTCAAGATTGGCATATTAACAAGAGTCTAAAAGATAACAACTAAACCAAACGAAGACTTCTTGTTGTAAGAATCAGTCGTCTTGTCAAGAATAAATATGCTGCTCCAAACACCTTGGTCACCTTGATTCCTCGGGTGATCTTGTATAGTTGAATGTAAGAACTTGTTCCTTAAGACTTAGCCAACTGTTTGGCGAGATTTGTTGTTTGCTGATCTTGTATCACTGAAGGTTGGAACCTGTTCCTAAGACTTGTTCTCAACATTTAGCATCCAGGTTAATATGAATATTACAAACAACAGTGTAGGCCCTGTTTGGAGAGCTTGAACAACATTACTTAGACAAATATGTTACACTTGGATTTGTTATCATCAAAACTAAATATAATTATGCAACAAATTCCTCCTTTTTGATGATGACAAACCAAGTGACCATATTGACAAGAATTAAAAAAACTTTAAAACTTTAAAGAATGCTGATAGGGATCCACAATAGGTGCTAGGTCATAGAGCAAGTCATATGGAAGTCATATGGTCAGACATCTTCCCCCTTTTGGCATCATTAAAAAGCATAAACAACGGGCTATCACATGGTGTTGGCAACAACAAGAGATTTCATTAACAGCCCAGAGATATACAATACCAAACAAAAACATAAAGGGAGAGGGAAGAAAACATGAGGAAACATTAGGGAGCAGTGGGTGATGGTGACTGTGGAGAAGGGATTTTGGGAGCAAGAGAAGAGAGAAGGGCCAGGAGGTCTTCATGGCGTTTGGCAGAGAGGGCCTTCTCTTCATCTAAGGCAGCTTTGACAGCAGAGAGCTCTTCCTTGAGCCGAGAATTATCTTGAAGAACATCCTCAAGTTTCCCTGAGGAACGGCCAGGAACAGGGCGAGGTGGTCTGGTGCCCTGTTTGGAGGCAGAGCCCTCGGCTAAAGCATAGCCACACCCCATAAGGGTGTCAGTCCCTATCTCATCAATGATTTGGGCAGCCACCTTCTTTTTGAGCTCTATCCCAAAATGCTCAAAGACCTTCGTCAGCAGAAAGCCATATCCAAGATCATGTGCCCGAGTAGTATTTGTAATACGCGCAATATGGCGAATCATAAGGACAGGAAGGTTAATGGGTTCCTCCCTGTCCAATAGATCCACCAGGCACTGATCTAGGGCATCAGCCTGATTGCGACCCTGACCCCTTGGAATTATGTTCCTAATAACGAACATGAAGAGCAATTGATGCAGGGGGGGCATGTCACCCTTCTTCACAGAGGTGGGTGTTTGCAGACCCTGGTTTTGACTTAACCGCTGTGAAAGCTCGAGCAGCCTGGCTGTCCCTAAGACAGACTTATCCTTCCTCACATACACATCAAAACCATGTGAGGGGACACCCAAAATGTCACCCAGAGAGCGGGCATCAAATTGTACTTCTTTATCACCAATGGTGCTTGTCACCGCTCCTTCGGTGACAGCACAGTTGGCATAGAATTCAGCCAACTCTGTTCCAGAACACCCCAACTCGGTGTTTGCAAAGAGATCCAGCCACTGCTGGGCTCTCAGTTTCTGCAGGAGCACCTCTAACCCATGTTCCTGGAAAAAGGGAACTTTCACTATCTTCCCCCTCACTATGTTGCGCTTGAGCAGATGCGCAACCTTGGTAGAAGAAGGGGAGGTAGGGGTCTTTTTTTCGCTCTTTTGAGGGGAGGAGCAGAAGAGGTAGTCTTAGGTGTAGCTGATTTGGAGAGAGAAGGGGGGAAGGTCTTTCTCTTGGGAGGGGCTGTTGGAGGAGAAGACTTAATGGCAGGGAGAGTGGTTTTCTTAGGAGGAGCTTGTTCTTCGGAGGACTCGAAGAACACCGGGGTCCCCTGTTTAAAGGGGGTGTTCTCAAAATCAGAATCCGAGAATCCCGCAGAAGAAGAAGAGGAAGAAATTTCCTCAATGACTGGAGTGGAAGATTTTGTGGTTTTAGGAGTGGAGTAGAAGGCAATTCTTGCAGATTTGCGCGTGGGCTTAGCAGATTTTGGAGGAGAGGGGGCTGAGGCTTTTGAGGGTTGAGGCCTTGTTTGTGGCCTTGATCTAGGCGTTCTACTACGCCTAGCCACCATCTTAACCCTTTTTCTTTTCTCTCCGGTTTGGAAGACCGGAGTGGCTAACTCAGGCTCAGCAGGGGAAATGTTTTCACCAAGGCTTCCCCCTGTTTCCAAGGATCTCTCCTCAGAACTTCCCCTCAGATCATCCCTTAGGTCCTCCTTACACACAAAATTGAGGGATTCAGGCCCTGTTTTAGCAACTGTTTCCTTTTCAGGGAACAGCCCAAAAGAACAGGGCTCAACAAACTCAGAGAAGTCAACAGGGGACTCAAAGACTTCATCTTTAGACCCAAGATTTTCACCAGATTTTCCAACTTGGGCAGAGTTCTTTTCAGAAGGAAGGTAAACAGTTGATCCCTCAAATACCACCAATTCCCAACCAAAATTGTAGGGAATGTCTTTCAAACCCAAGCCTACTGATTTTAGTCCGGTACTCTTCAAAAACCGGAAGGGTTTGAAGCTAATTGAGCGAGGAGGACTAGAGGGTTTACCTTCTAGAATCACCATTAAAAATAGCGTGAAGACAACAAGGTCAGGACTTGTTCCTAAGGCTGATTCGAATGGCTTCCTTCCCCTGATTGAAGAAGCAGAACTTCCAAAGCCTTCGATTGAAGCCATTTGAGCAAGAATTTGAGAAGGGTTAGGGTTTGAGAGAAGGAGATTTGTCGGGTACTCGAGAGAAAAGAGAAAAGATATAAGAGAGAGGTAAAGATTGGCAAATTTAAAGGGTGAGAAGACGACAAGATCTTTTAAAGATCTTCCCGTTACAACGGGTGTTTGCCATAAGTAGCCGCCACTCTATCCTCGGGAAGGCGTGTAATTTATAACATTTAAACACTAGCTACACATATTTGACAATCAAGGAACATACCTGTTCTTGCTGCTTGTTCTTGAATACGAATCATCAGTAATAAGAGTAACATGCCCAATCATGTTGGCTTTTAACACGCATCCGCATTCTGCAATCTATATATATATTCAAATAGCACAAAGATTCGACTGCAAACATTGATATGGACAAATTGCATCCGCAGCATATAAGAGTTGCGAACAGGGGGAGAGAATAGGTTTCTTAGGTTGTTTTCACCAAACCTAGTTCAAGACTATTTCTCTCAAATTGATCTCTACCTAGTGCCTTAGTGAATATATCAGCAATTTGATTTTCTGTGGTACAAAAATTCATTGAAATCAAACCCTTTTCAACATTATCTCTCAAGAAATGATGTCGAATGTCAATATGTTTTGTTCTCTTATGTTGACACGGATTTTTGGCAATATTAATTTCACTAGTGTTATCACAAAAGATAGGAATGCATCCAGTGTCAACACAAAAGTCCTTGAGTTGTTGTCTTATCCACAGCAATTGAGCACAACATGAAGCAGCTGCAATATATTCAGCTTCTGCTGTGGACATGGCAACTGAATGTTGTTTCTTGGTTGCCCAAGATACCAAATAAGGTCCAAGAAAATGAGCCATACCTGAGGTGCTTTTCCTATCAACCAAGAATCCTGCATAGTCAGCATCAGCATATCCAACAAGATCAAAATTACAACCTCTAGGATACCATAGAGCTAAATCAGGTGTATGCTTTAAATATCTTAGTATCTGTTTAACGGCCTTAAGATGAGTCTCTTTAGGGCAAGACTGAAAACGGGCACATAAACCAACACTGAAAACAATGTCAGGTCTACTAGCGGTGAAGTATAAGAGTGACCCTATCATACCTCTATAGAGTTTCTCCTCAACTGAGGGGCTCCCATCATCCATTTCCAACTTGGTTGAAGGAGAAATGGGAGCATCTATGGACTTGGCCGACTCCATCCCAAAACGCTTAAGTAGTTCCTTGATATATTTTTGTTGATGGATCATGGTGCCGTTTGAAGTTTGCTTGATTTGTAAACCTAAGAAAAAGTTAAGCTCACCCATCATGCTCATTTCAAACTCACTCCTCATCATTTTTGAAAATACATTACATAGATCATGATGAGTTGCACCAAATATAATATCATCGATATATACTTGGACAATCAACAAATGTTCCCCCTTACATTTTAGAAACAAGGTATTGTCTACCTTGCCTCTTCTAAAATCATTTTCAAGTAAAAAGCTTGACAAGTGTTCATACCAAGCTCTAGGAGCTTGTTTTAGACCATAAAGAGCTTTGTCAAGTTGAAAAACATGATCAGGGAATTCATTGTTTTCGAAACCAGGGGGTTACTTGACATACACCTCTTCCTTAAGGTATCCATTTAGAAATGCACTTTTCACGTCCATTTGATATAGCTTGATCTCCATATGGGCTGCAAAGGCTATTAGGATACGAATAGCCTCAATTCTAGCAACTGGTGCAAAGGTTTTTCTCGTAATCAATCCCTTCTTCCTGATTGTACCCTTGAACCACCAGCCGTGCCTTGTTCCTGGTGACTGTTCCTGACTCATCAAGTTTGTTTCGGAACACCCACTTGGTTCCAATGATTGTTCTATCTGCAGGTCGAGGTACAAGGCGCCATACTTTGTTCCTTTCAAATTGATGAAGTTCTTCTTGCATTACTGTGACCTAATCTGAATCTGCATGAGCTTCATTCACATTCTTTGGCTCAATGTTAGAGAGAAACGCATAGAATGCACAAAAATTCTTAAGCTTTGACCTAGTTTGCACTCCAGTATTAATATCAGACAAAATTTGTTCAAGAGGGTACGAACGTTGGTGCTTCCATGGTCGTGGAGTAAGTGGATCCACAGACACATGCTCTACTCTAACTGGAACACTTGGAGAATCAGGCTCACAATCAGTGCCCGAGCCTGTTCTTGAGGAACCTGACTGGCGTTGTTTCGAACAAGGTTCAGCGGTGTTTCCCCCTGTTTGGTTCTCACCTTGCATGTCGTTCTGAGGAACACCTTCAGGAGTTGTTTTCTCCATGGTGTTCTTACCTTGTCTATCTTGGAGCAACACTTCTTT
Organism: Carnegiea gigantea; assembly: GCA_029747015.1. NCBI lineage: Eukaryota > Viridiplantae > Streptophyta > Magnoliopsida > Caryophyllales > Cactaceae > Carnegiea > Carnegiea gigantea. The sequence goes on along the minus strand of JAKOGI010000780.1, from coordinate 17,170 downwards.
TCGAACGAGACCTAATTCAAATTCTTCCTCCTGTGCATCATTCTCACTCAACGAGTTAGATTCATCAAAAAGCACATGCACACTTTCCTCAACACATAAGGTTCTTTTGTTAAACACTTTGTAAGCCTTACTGTGAGAGGAGTAACCAAGAAATATTGCCTCATCACTCCTAGGATCAAACTTTCCTAAGGCATCCTTCCCATTATTATGCACAAAACACCTACAACCAAATGTTCTCAGGTGCGTAATGTTGGGTTTTCTGCCTTTGAATAGTTCATAAGGAGTTTTGTTCAAAATAGGTCTGATCATGCATCTATTTATAATGTAACATGAGGTGTTTAATGCTTCTGCCCAGAAATTCCTAGGAAGACCACTAGCAATAAGCATTGTTCTAGTCATGTCTTCTAGGGTGCGATTTTTGCGCTCAACCACCCCATTTTGTTGGGGTGTTCTTGGAGCTGAGAAGTTATGATCAACACCATGTTCATTACAATAGTTAATAAAACTTGCGTTTTCAAATTCAGTACTATGATCAGATTGCAAGCTAATTAAAGAGTGTCCTACTCTCTTTTCAACCTTTTTGAGAAAGGCAATAAAATTCTCAAAGGTTTCATCCTTGGATGCCAAAAACAAGGTCCAAGTAAATCGAGAGTAATCATCCACTACAACAAGCACATACCTCTTCCCACCTCTACTTGCTATCCTCATAGGACCACACAGATCAATGTGTAATAATTCTAGAGGTCGGGTAGTGCTTACACACTTTTTCGATTTAAAAGAAGATCTGACTTGTTTGCCTTTTGCACAAGCTTCACATACCTTGTCATCATTAAATTTGATGGAAGGTAGTCCAACAACTAGGTCTTTAGAAACAAGTTTGTTCAGAAGAGATAGACTTGCATGACCTAGTCTCTTGTGCCAGAGCATTATATCATCATTCAAGGCACTCAAACAAGTCAGATTGTTTTGGGGAAGTGTGGATATACATACTTTGTAAACATTTTTGCGTCGCTTCCCCCTTAATATGACATCTCCTGTGTTTGAGTTTACAACCAAGCAACGTGTTGGTGAGAATACTACTAGGTTGTTTTTATCACACAGTTGGGACACACTAAGTAAATTATGCTTCAAGCCATCAACTAAGTATACATTTTCAATTGAGTAGGAGTGGGACTCACCAACCCTACCTATACCGACAATTGTCCCAGACTTGCCGTTTCCAAATGCCACACTCCCACCATCCGAAGCTGTAAGTGAGAGAAAATTGGATTTTTCACCAGTCATATGCCTCAAACACCCACTATCAACATACCACAGCTGCCTGTTTTCAAGGTTATTCTCTAGGCTGTTTGCCAGGTTGTTCCTTAGCCTGTTTGCTGGGTTATTTGCTGGGTTGTTCTCTCTCACTTCAGCCTGCAAAACAAATCAAAGGTTAGTTTTGGGAACCCAGATCCACTTGGGTCCCATTCTTTTAGACAGATAAATCTCATCTTTCCTAATCCAGATTTGTTTTACATAACCTTCATTTCTTTTAATGGCATACCTTCTTGAAGGACAAGTGTATCGATAATGACTCGTTTTACCATAATGAAAGCAAATAATATTTTCAGGTAATCCAACATACTTTCTATTGACTGGGTCAGAGGTCCTTTTAGGAGCAAAACCTAGTCCCTTTTTATTTTGACTGTGGTGAGCGTTTAGCCATTCAAGCGCTTTTGAGGAGTTGTTCCATAGCCCGTTTGTGGCGAGATCAGATTCCAATTTTTTTATTTTCGCCAACAGGCTCTTGTTTTCAGCAAGTAAGGACTCAACCTTTTCTTTCAACTCTAGGGATTCCTTTTCTGCTTTGGCTAAAGTAACAGAGTGAGTCTCTTCTTTCAAGATCAAGGATTCCTTGAAGTTTTGGTGTAAAAAGGATATTTTCTTTTCAACCTCGAGTTTTTCACTCTTGAGGATCTCATTTTCTAGTTCTAGGTCTCGGACATCTCTTTTCAATTCTGCACAAGTATCCATCAATGAATACAACAATTCTTCAAAAGTTGCCTTATTGAGACCACGTACCTTGTTCTTGAGATCAGTAAGGCTGTTTGTTGACTTATCATCTGAATCCGTGTCACTTTGTGCCATGAGAGCTACAGCACCTTCATCAGTTTCAGACTCTTCTTCATCTTCAGAGGAGTCACCCCAGGCAGCCAACATTGCTTTCGAGAATCATTTCCCAGAACTGTTTGCAGCTTGTTTTCTACCTTGTTTCCTGGGGTGTTCGTGCTCTTGCTCTTCTCAAAGTAAGGGACAGTTTCACTATGTGGTCTGTTTTGCCACATTTGAAACACCCGATAAACTGTTCTCGGGGGGTGTTTCTGGTTTTGTTGAAATCCTTCCTTTTGTTGTTCTCTTTTACTTTCTTGAAGAACTTCTTGAATTTCCAAGTCATCATTGCCATCTCTTCTTCTTCAAGATCTGAATCATCATCTTCCAAGGCTTTTAAAGCAAGCCCTCGGTCTTTCTTAGCCTCCTCCTTCTGTTGAGAGTTTTTTCTCAGTTCATACGTTTGAAGATTTCCGATCCGCTTATCTAGGGTGATCTTGTTCATGTCTTTGGCCTCTTGAATGGCTATCACCTTGGCTTCCCATGATCGAGGTAAAATCCTTAGGATTTTCCTTACCAACTTTTCAGTGGTGAAGGATTTTCCCAGATATTTTAATTCGTTTGTTATGTGAGTAAAGCGAGTATACATGTCCATCACATTCTCACGATCACCCATGTCAAACAACTCGTATTGTCTCATGAGTAACTCAATGCGTAATTGTTTGACTTGACTTGTTCCTTCATGAGCTACTTGTAAAGCATTCCATATTTCTTGAGCTGACTCACATTCTGAGATGCGAGTATATTCATTGGGTCCTAGGCCAAAATAGAGAAGTTTCTTGGCCTTAGCATTCTTTTCTATTTTCTTGTAATCCTCAGCATCATATTCAGTAGGATCTTTGGGAGCCTTTTTTCCATCATCAAGAACTTTCGTGGGAACAAGAAGCCCGTTCTCGATGAGCATCCATAACTCGTAATCTTCAGCTTGTATATAGTTCTCCATCCTGTTCTTCCACCAACTGTAGTGTTGACCATTGAAGTAAGGTGGTCGAATGATAGATTGGCCCTCAAGTATGCCTTGTGGTGTACTCATTTTCAGAATCTCTCAAGGTGTTAACCTTTTAGAAGAGAACCTGCTCTGATACCACTTGTTGAATTCCAAGAGTACACAACCACAAGAGGGGGGTGAATTGTGGTGGCCGATTTTCGCCAAATAACTGACAAACAGCCGTAGCACTTGATTGCAGAGACTGTTCGTAAATCACAAACAACCTTAAGCCTTATTTGCAGCGGTTGTTCCCAATTGGTTCAGTAGCGAAATTCAAAGTAATAAATGCGGAAATAAAGCACACACAATTTTTACGTGGAAAACACCTCTAGCCCAACTGAGGTGTAAAAAACCACGACCTACCTCGTGTAGGATTTAACCACTTCACTAACGGGCTGAACACGTTACAAAAGTAACACTCCTTGTTACAACTTGTAACCCACGTAACCTTCTTCCCTAAGACAGGCTACACCACGTCCAATCACACTATATTGGACACGTCCAAAGTCCACTCGACTATGGACACACTCACTCGCTTTCTGATCTGAGAACAGGGGTACAAAACACCTTACTGGGGGTGCTTCTGACTTAAGCAGATGTAAGGTATAATGAAGTCCTATTATGCCAATATATTGAAAGCCCAGTTAAGCACAAGCATGTCACGGTTTTTCTCTTTGAAATGCAGCTTTTAGAAATCTCTTACTTATTGTGTAAAAACCGGATATCTAAATGGGAGAGAAGATTTCATTATTTAAACACACAAACCCAACGGCTAATACTTTCAAAAAGGATAACAAAATCTTCTAATATTGGCAGCTTAGGGAGTTTCTTCAAATAAGATTCCCAATGGCTAGAGAAGATAAGATTTTACTAAAATAAGGGAATTTGATTTTTCAAGGGATAAAAACTAATTACCCACTAAATATAGCTGTGCAGATTTAGCCCAAAAAAGGATAAAGATTTCGGTTCCAAATTTGAAATCAATCACGGCCTAAAAATAAGGGATAAGAATTTTGAAAAGAGATCCTTAGCAAAAACGGTTTTGCAATCTTTTTCAAATCAAAAATAATCCTTTTTAGAACTTAATTAGTTAGCCTAGGATTTCATAAAAAGATCCTTTAGAGCTGGCACCCAACCAAAGGAAATTTACTGGTAAAACAGTCAGTCGAGGCTACTGCAGTTTCAGGAACACCTTAGGCACCCTGTTTGCAGGGTTGTTTAGAAATTGGTGTTCCAAAGCAAATGTCAAAAACCGTTTTAAGAAGTGTTAAATTGAGACTTTTAAGATTGGCATATTAACAAGAGTCTAAAAGATAAAAACTAAACCAAACCAAGACTTCTTGTTGTAAGAATCAGTCATCTTGTCAAGAATAAATATGCTGCTCCAAACACCTTGGTCACCTTGATTCCTCGGGTGATTTTGTATAGCTGAATGTAAGAACTTGTTCCTTAAGACTTAGCCAACTGTTTGGCGAGATTTGTTGTTTGCTGATCTTGTATCACTGAAGCTTGGAACCTGTTCCTAAGACTTGTTCTCAACATTTAGCATCTAGGTTAATATGAATATTACAAACAACAGTGTAGGCCCTGTTTGGAGAGCTTGTTTGGAACAACATTACTTAGACAAATATGTTACACTTGGATTTGTTATCATCAAAACTAAATATAATTATGCAACAACTAGAAATATGGGCAATAGAAACTCAAACCTGTACAAATCAGGCGACGCATGCAGCAGAAATGACCCCGGAACATAGCAGACTCTGGAATCACTATTAATTGGCAGGAGTAGAGGCAGAGATCGACAAAGCAGGGGTGATACTGGAACCCTCGCCGCCGAGCAGAAGCGTCGCCGACACCACTGGAGGAATCCGAGGCTTGGCGCAAGCAGACACGGGCATACGCAGTCTGGGGCTTTTGGTGAATGATGATGAAAGTCGTGGGAGTGGGAGGTGCGAATTGAAGATGAACAAGGACGACGGAGAGGAGTTTAGTAGTTTACTGGGGTCTAACAACGACTCAATGGTCCTTTTTTTTAAAAATAAATTAATTTAATTCAATGGGGGCTTTGGCGTGAAATGTAAATAAATTTTAAAAAATAAAGAAATGATTACCACACTTAATATTGGTGCTATCGGTGCTAAGTGTATCGTATTCACGGGATACATGTCTCTACGCTTAATATGTATGGGCATGCCTTAATTACTTATTACTACTCTTATAACAATGGTTATATTTTTCCTCACTTATTATGTGTGGGGATAGTTATAAGTGTTCATTTTTACTTATTTTATCGCCACACTTAGTCATATGCGGTTAAATAAGAGTGGAAGTATGACCTTTTAAATATATTCTGATTCTCTAACAACAAAAGATAGGAGTGGCGAGAGCACATCTTACAATATATGCCATATTTAAATACGAATTAGATCTTCTCTATGTCATAGAGAAATACTATAAATTATCAATCCTCATAGGGAACATGTATTCGTAATATCCTGTCAGGCCTATAATTGGCCAATATCAATAAAGTATATGAATCACATATCTACCAGAAGCAAATTATGATGAGACTTGAATATCAAAATATGACTAAAACCATGCAAGCTGCATTTATATTACACCAAATGGAACAACATAAGATATTAGTTTCCATAAGAAATAATAATAAGTCAGTTGTAAATAAGTGACTCAAACTTCGTCAATAATGCTATGCTAAATCACATATAAAGTAAGAATTTGTCCCACAAACTCATGATATATTGCCATGTCATAGATTTCCTCTCTTCGACTGTTACAAAATATTTACATGAACCGGAAAAATATGTACATACTTGACAATACCTCATACATTTCGTCTTATTTATAGAAACAATAATATGATACTACATCATATACAACACATATTAGGAAGCAGAGTATACACATCATGTATGAAGATAGTTATATCAAAATCATCATATAAGTACAACTCTGCCATATAATTAACAATATATAAAAGAGACCCTTATTATAATGGGGAGTTGGTAAAAAGATGATGATGCAGATAGAGCTGCAAACTCTAATGATTGGACAAGTTAAACACTTAGTTTTTTGGAGGCTTTTTATAATGCTACTTTGCGTTTGTCTGGTACTTCATATGTGTAAAGCCTGTCGAGAGGTACAAATTTAACCACTACTTCCGTTATCAAATACTTTTTATAGCACAGAGAAGTAGGGATCGATCCACGAGGAAAGATTATTTTAAAAGGCTAGCTTAATCCTAAATGATTTTACTAATCCAATTTATTAAGTCTAATCTTAATAATTCTAAAATAATTAAAATCTAATGAATAAAAATGTAGAAAAATACCCAATGATGCTCCTAAATATTTTGGATTATATTCTGGAAACAAAACAGTAAAAAGCTTTCCTAAATAATCTAGAAAAATAAAATCAAAATAGTAACTGAAATTTTAATTAAAATTCAAAACAGCAAATAATAATCAGAAAAGAAATATTAAAAATGTCAAACAGTAATCTAAAATATTATTGTTTAGGTATATAAGCTTATAACTCCTAAATTGTATCCAAATAATTCCAGAAAAATCAAATCAGAAAATTGCCACAGAAAATCAATGCAGAATATTAAATCTGAAATTAGAAATAAAATAATCTGCATAAATATAAACACGAAAATAAGCAAGAAAATTACCCTAATTCTAGGACACAATTTTCTGGACTTAACAATACCTAATAATCGTGATTTAACAATTAAAATCGAAATTTTCAGAATTAATAACCTAAAAACCTGCACATATTAATTTCGCAAAATAATTCTGAAAAATTATCAAATGACTTCCAAAAATTACGAAATTAAATATGGGCAGACTAGGACTCTAAATAGACTCTGGGAACTGATAAAAATCGAAAAGGAACAAAAATAACTATTTTTTAGTCTAATTTCTAACAAACCAGTAGTTAAATACTAAAACTGAATATAAATCAATCTAAAATTATAACCACTCTAAAAATCAAAATCTAAACTATCTAAAATTACCTAGATGCTCCTAAAAGACTATACTTTTGGGGGGGGGTCGATTGAAATTATGTTGAAGCTAATAAAAATAAAACAAAAATTAACAAACTAATCAAATTAACTCTAGGCAACAAATAATTATCAAAGTTGTCAAATTTATCAAGGATACTTAGTATAATCTCAATCCACCATGCAAATTAATATTTATCATCAACACACAAGTTAATTTCATTCATGAGTTAAACTGTAGAAGACATCCACCAGCGGTACTTCCCCGTTTTTCCTTAGATTCTAGTTTAATTAGGTCCAGCCCTAATATAAACCCTACTAGTTCTGATAACCCTTACACCAGCACAAGAATTTAACCAAACTAGAGCATTACGTAATATAAAAACATCATCTAACGCTTTGCAACCAATTTACTAGCAAATCGATTTAACAAAGATCTATAACGATTATCTAATTAAAAGAGATGGGTTTGAACCATCCATGATTAATTAGGGTGATACTAATGCTTAAAAGACGATAACTTTTACGTATTAAAGCCTTTTAAACTATCATATGAATTCGTATTAAACTAACTAGTATGCATTCTAATTAATATAATACGAATATCACGAACGATAAATACTAATCGCTATAAAATCATGAATATAAATCAACTAGACAATAAAGTATGAAACTTGTTTCAAAATCATTAATTTAGCATGGTTTCAAATAGATTATACTAAGCACGAAGGAATTACTCACTCATATTAGAAATTAAGTTACGCACTTTAACTAAATAATTCATGTTTAATTAACGACTAAACTCAGCAAAATCAAGCCAAATAAAAAAAATAAAAGAAACACAAGCAGTAGTACACTTCTACTTGGTATGATGGACGAATGACGAAGATGGTGATCGATGATGATGATGGGGCTATGGCGTGTAGAGAAGCGTGGGATGATAAGGATGCTAGGATGTGTGTTACTGGGTGGAGAGATTGAAGATGATGATGACTTATGGTAGATGATGCGTGGCTGACGGTGAATTGAAGAAGCTGAAGATGATATATGATGAGGCTGAGGCTTCTAGGGTTAGGCCTGTCGTGTAATTACTGAAGCTGCCGTGGGGTTTTTATGGTGCATGATGATGGATGGTTATTGAGGGGGATTAGGGTTTCCTTCATCTCTTCCTTAGATTTCTTCTCCTTCAAGACTTCTTTTTTTCTTCCAACGCTTGAAACCCTGGCCTAATTAAATAATTATGGAAATAATATTTTCCATAAATTATTTATTGGACCGTCTTTTCAGCAAATCGTGTAAAATCGGAGCTTCGACGTCTTGTCTTCTCATTTTTGTTTTATTAATGCCTAACCTGGAAAATATGTAAAATAAAGTAAATTAGATGCAATAATATGTAACATATAGTCAAAATAATTAATAAAACGATGCATGATTTTTGACTTAACAAATTCCCCCACACTTAGACTTTGGACATCCTCGTGCAAAGAAATCCTAGACTCGACCTAAAACTTACTTTCTTTCTTTCTTATAAAGTCATGCATATTATGATATTCATACTAGGACTTAGCTTGCTTTAAAAACAGTGTTGTTTAATTAATTAGTTTCTCCTTTAATAAGTGAATACCTGCTAAACATACAACTATTCTTAGAGAGTTTATTCATCATCCTCACAACATTTTCATGATAAAGTAACAAGATCGATAATTATTCATCCCTTTTAGATATGCATACACCGATCAAGAGGTCTAAAAATTTTAAGATAGAAAAATTTAAGCATGGTATGGCTATAAAGACAATTGAATTATGTATGATAACTCATTAAATTGATTCTAAACTTGCCTTGTAATTATTTTTCTCCTCTTCTTCTTATCTTTTTTTTTTTTCCCAAAAACTCCACTTTCGCACATATTCGAGGTCCATATAGGGACTTGGAAATTAAACACTCCCTGTCTCACACTCATCCGAATAGAGGTGCTGGAGCAAACATTTAATTTTCATCATTACTTTTATTTATTTTAATGGCTCATTAGTATGGGAAGCAAGCTTTCCTGTGGAAGTATTGCTTCAAAGGGGTACTTGTCATTCCCAACTTTAACTCTCCTTTTTTCCCCCCTGTCATTGTATGAAAAATAGACAAGTAAAATCACAATTTTCATGAATTATTCAACTAATTCAATAGTCTAGGAGATGGGACAAGTCATTTTATTTCCTCTGAATCGAATATATTACATGACTAAATAAGATGGATAATCGAGAGAGTTACTTATTAAAAAGATGTTTGAGGATCAATTCAAACATCTCTAAAGGATGACTATCATGCTTAGAAGTCTTCACTTATAAAAGAATGAACTACAAAATAGCTAATAAAACCAAATTTTTTTTTCCCTAAACAAGCAAGCCTAGCATAAACTCATATCATGCATTATTTATAAGAAAAGAATATTTTTTTTTTTGATTTTCTATTTTTTTTTCAAGAATAAAAACTGCAAGAATTAAATGCAGGATGCACCCCCCCCACACTTAGTTCATACATTGTCCCTAATGCATACAAAAAGATAGAAATAATGAAAATAAAAGCAAAACTAAATGGGTACTTCCCTAAAAACGGCGGGTTGCCTCCCAACCAACGCCTTTGTTTACAGTCGTTGGCTCGACTTCATGAAGCTCATGGATCCTCAAGTCGGATCTCTTCTATTAAACATACCTGGTCTCCTTCATAGAAATGCTTTAGCCTGTGACGATTCACTTTGAAAATCTTGTTAGTAGCAAAGGATTTAATCTCTACAGCACCATGGGGATAAGTCTTTACTACTTCAAAAGGTCCTAACCACCTAGAGTTTAACTTACCAGGAAAAAGTCTCAGTTTAGAATTGAATAGCAGCACTTTCTCACCTACCTGAAATTCTTTCCTAATAAGTTTGGCATTGCGAAATGCTTTGGCCTTAGCCTTGTAGATGACTGAATTGTCATAGGCTTCTAAGCGTATCTCTTCTAGTTCCTGCAATTGCAATTTACGCTCTTTCCTTGCTAACTGATAATCAAGATTGCATTGCTTCACAGCCCAATATGATTTATGCTCAATTTCTACAGGGAGGTGACACGGTTTTGCAAAGACTAATCTGTAGGGTGACATGCCAATTGGAGTCTTATATGCAGCCCTGTAAGCCCAAAGAGCCTCCTCTAGCCTAAGGCTCCAATCCTTCTTGTCTGGCTTAACTACTTTTTCAAGGATGCCCTTAATCTCTTTATTAGAAATTTCAGCTTGGCCATTAGTTTGGGGATGATAACTTGTAGATACCTTATAAGTTATATGATATTTAGCTAGCAGGGCACCTAGAGTTCTGTTACAAAAATGAGTCCCCCTATCACTGATGATCGCTCATGGCACTCCATATCGATGCAGAATTAGAGATTTAACATGTTTCACCACAATCTTAGCATCACCAGTCCTAGTGGCCACAGCTTCTACCCATTTGGATACATAATCAACAATCACAAGAATATAGGTATATCCAAAAGAAGGGGGAAAGGGTCCCATGAAATCAATGACCCATATATCAAAAATTTCACAAACATACACATTATATAAAGGCATTTGATTCCTCCTTGATAAATTTCCAGTCTTTTGGCACACTTCACATCTTTTACAGAATTCATAAGTATCACTAGAAATAGTGGGCCAATAAAAACCACACTCATGCACTTTATGTGAAGTTCTTTTAGGTCCAAAGTGTCCCCTACTTTCTGAAGAATGACAGAATGTTAGAATGGAATGAATTTCACTATCATCTACGCATCGCCTTATAATCTGGTCACTACAAAACTTCTATAAATATGACTCATCCCAAACATAATATTTGGATTGAGCTCTTATTTTCTCTCTTTCAGCTCTAGTCAACTCAATGGGAAAATTTTTAGTGACTATATAATTTACAATATCAGCATACTAAGGTAATCTACTAGTCATAGTATACAGAGTCTCATCAGGAAAACAATCAGTAAAAGGGCTACCACTCTCCCCTGTTTCTAATCTACTTAGATGGTCGGCAACTAAATTCTTAGCTCTAGGCTTATCTCTAATTTCTATTTGAAATTCTTGCAACAATAACATCCATCTAATTAACCTGGGCTTAGAATCTTTCTTTTTCACTAAGTGTTTGAGAGCAGAATGATCAGAATAAACAGTAACTTTAACGCCCAACAAATAAGGACGGAACTTTTCAAGAGCAAAAATAATAGCATACATCTCCTTTTCTGTAGTGGTGTAGTTACAATGTGCAGGATCAAGAGTTCTAGAAGCATAATATATTACATGAGGTACCTTTCCAACTCTTTGACCTAGAACTGCCCCCACTGTCTTATCACTAGCATCACACATTATCTCAAAAGGTAAGGCCCAATTTGAGAATTGCACAATAGGAGGAGAAGTCAATGTTAACTTCAACTGATCAAAAGCCCTCATACAGTCATCATTAAAATCAAAAGAGACATCCTTTGCAAGCAGTGTACATAAAGGAGAAGCAATTTTAGAAAAATCTTTGATGAACCTCCTATAGAACCCCACATGTCCTAAGAATGATCTCACATCTTTGACACACTTTGGATAGGGTAGAGACTGGATGGTATCAACTTTAGCTCTATCTACCTATAATCCCCTTGATGATACTACATGTCCCTGTACTACCCCATACTCAACCATGAAATGACACTTTTCAAAATTCAAGACCAAATTGGTTTCAATGCAACGTCTAAGCACAAGAGTAAGATGATGCAAGCACTCATCAAATGAATCACCATGTATAGTAAAATCATCCATAAAAACCTCCATAATCTTGGTGATAAAATCAGAAAAGATACTCATCATACATCTTTAAAAGGTAGCAGGTGCATTACATAAACCAAAAGGCATACGTCTAAAAGCATAAGTGCCAAAAGGACAAGTAAAGGTAGTCTTCTCCTAATCTGCAGGGGCTATAGGGACTTGAATATAACCTGAATAGCCATCAAAAAAGCAATAATGTGACCTCCCAGCTAATCTCTCTAACATTTGGTCCATAAAAGGTAATGGAAAATGGTCCTTCTTAGTGGCCTTGTTAAGCTTTCTATAGTCAATACACACTCTCCAACCACTCTGGACTCTAGTAGGTATCAACTCTCCTTCATTGTTTTGCACTACTGTTGTTCCTCCCTTTTTAGGAACCATATGAATAGGACTAACCTACTCAAAATCAACAATGGGGTAGATCACCCTAGCATCTAACCACTTAAGAATTTCTTTTTGGACTACCTCCATCATAGGTGGATTAAGTCTCCTCCGAGGGTTCCTCTTAGGCTTAGCATCTTTTTCTAAGGTAATAGTATGTGAGCACAAGGTAGGGCTAAGGCCTTTGAGGTCTGCTAAAGTCCACCCTATGACTTTGTTATGTTCTCTAAGCACTTTAATGAGTTTTTCCTCCTGGTCCGAAGTGAGTGCACTAGAAATGATTACTGGTAAAGTCTCATTGTCCCCTAAATAAGCATATTTCAAATTTTCAAGTAAAGGTTTCAATTCCAATTTAGGGGGTGAGATACTCAAGGGAAGTAACTTAGCATGCTTTTCAGACAGTTCAAGTTTGTTAGGTCCATTATGCTCTTGCAAGTAAGACAAAGAACTTATCACCTCATCTAAATTATCATTAACTTGATATGGCACTTCCTGAGACTCAGTATGATCAAGACTCTTAGTAAGCACAGTAAATAGCTTATCCTTATGGGACAAGTCATAGACATCTTGAGATAACTCATTAAAAACATCAAGTGCATATAGATAGTTAACATCAGAAGGAAATCTCATGGCATCAAAAATATTGAACTTAATAACCTCACCATCAAATTCCATGGTTACTGTCCCTTCGTGGACGTCAATTTTAGTCCTAGCAGTTTTTAAAAAGGGCTTACCAAGCAAGATGGAAATATCATGACATGCTTCACCCATGTTTATTACATAAAAGTCAGCAGGAAACGCTAGGTCATTCACTTGAACCAAAACATCCTCTAACACTCCATCAGGATAGGTGTTGCTCCTATTAGCTAATTGAATTACTATGCTAGTTTTCTTTAATTCGCCTAGATTTAGTTTGTCATAAACAGATCTAGACATAACATTAATAGAGGCACCTAAATCAAGCATAGCTTTATCAAAGCAAAGGTTTTCTATTTTGCAAGGGACAGAAAATACACCAGGGTCTTGACACTTAGGGGGAAGTTTTCTTTGAAAAACAGCAGATACATTTTCCCCCACACTTATCTTTTCATTACCAATGAGCTTCCTCTTGGTAGTGCATAGTTCTTTTAAGAACTTAGCATAACGAGGCACCAGTTTAATGGCGTCAAGGAGAGGTATATTAATTTCTACCTTCCTAAAAGTCTCTAAAATCTCTTGGTTAGCCTCATTTACCTTAGACGTAGGGCTTCTAAATCTACTAGGGAAAGGTGGGATTGGTTTGTAAGACTCTCTTCTCTTTTCTCCTAATTCCTTAGTAGTTTGATTAGACTCTGTATCTAATTCTGGTTCAGCCCCTTTCACTTCTAACCCAGGTTCCACTTCTCTCTTCCTTTAACTCTTTCCCACTTCTAAGTGTCATGGCACTAACATTTTCCTTGGGGTTAGGGTAAGGTTGAGATGGTAACCTATTTTGCAATTGGGCTTGCAAGTTGCTAACTATGGTATCAGTCGCTGTTTGTGTCTCTTGAACTTGCTTAAGAGTGGTTTCCATACTCTGGAACCTATTATCCATTTTTTTAAAGACTTGTTCTAAGAGAAAATTGGTCCTATCTTGACTAGAAGGTTGATGAGAGGGTTGGTCAAAACCAAGTGGATTAGGCTTAGGGCCATACCTAAGATTAGGGTGGTCTCCCTATCCTTCATTATAAGTATTTGAGTAGGGATCATACCTCCTTTGATTTTGATTAAAGTAAAGAGCATTAACATTACCTTCCTGGAGAGTAGGACATGCATCAGTAGGATGCCCCTCTAGAAAATAAATACCACATATTACTGCTTTTTGAATACCTTCGTAACAATCTTAGTTAACATAGCAGTAATGTGAGATAACTGATTCTCTAGAGATGAACTAGAACCTATCTCATTTACCCTTTTTACTTGTGAGTCCCTAGCACCAAACTGCTGAGTGTTTTGGGCCATTACATTAAATAGATTTCTAGCATCGGCTGGGGTTTTATTAACCAGAGCCCCCCATTAGCAGCATCAACCATATTGCGGTCCATAGGAAGTAAGCCCTCATAAAAATATTGAATTAATAGTTATTCAGTTATTTGATGTTGGGGGAAACTAGCACATAACTTATTAAATCTTTCCCAATACTCACAAAAGGTTTCTCCATTCATTTGTTTGATTCCACATATTTCTTTCCTAATAGATCCAATACGGGATACAGGAAAAAACTTTTCTAGAAACGATTTATGCAATGCAGTCCATGTAGAAAAAGATCCAGCAGGCATATAATATAGCCAGTCCTTAGCATTACCAAACAAAGAAAAGGGACAGGCCCTTAGTCTAGTTTGGCCCTCAGGAATTCCTTCAGGCACCATAACAATGTAGGTAACAAGGAATTTACTAATGTGTCTATAGGGGTCCTCTCCAACTAATCCATGAAACTTAGGTAATAAATTAATAAATCCTGAATTTAATTTCAAAGGCTTATCTAAAACATCATAAGTAATGGACATTGGTTGGGTTTCTAAGTTAGGAGCAGCAAGTTCTCGAAAAGTAGACATACTTACCTCTTTACCCCTAAAACTTACTGGGTCAGGCTGACTCAGCTTTCAATGCTTGTTCTTTGTCCTCTCCAATTTCCTTACCACTCCATAATTTCATACACTCCTTGAAATCTAAAAAGAATAAAATCAAAAAACTAGAGTTATAATAAAACAAATAGAAGTAGCAAAATTAAATAGAAGTAAACTAGCAATTTAATTTTCTTTCCCCGACAACGGTGCCAAAATTTGTAAAGCCTGTCGAGAGTTACAAATTTAACCACTACTTCGGTTATTAAATACTTTTTATAGCATAGGGAAGTAGAGATCGATCTACGAGGAAAGATTGTTTTAAAAGGCTAGCTTAATCCTAAATTATTTTACTAATCCAATTTATTAAGTCTAATTTTAATAATTCTAAAATAATTAAAATCTAATGAATAAAAATCTAGACAAATACCCAATAATGCTCCTAAATATTTTGGATTATATTCTGGAAAGAAAACGTAAAAAGCTTTCCTAAATAATCTAGAAAAATAAAATCAGAATAGTAACTGAAATTCTAATTAAAATTCAAAACAGCAAATAATAATCAGAAAATAAATATTAAAAATATCAAACAGTAACCTAAAATATTATTGTTTAGGTATATAAGCTTATAACTCCTAAATTGCATCCAAATAATTCCAGAAAAATCACATCAGAAAATTACCACAGAAAATCAATGCAAAATATTAAATCTGAAATTAGAAATAAAATAATCTACATAAATATAAATACGAAAATAAGCAAGAAAGTTACCCTAATTCTAGGACACAATTTTTTGGACTTAACAATACCTAATAATCGTGATCTAACAATCAAAATCGAAATTTTCAGAATTAATAACCTAAAAACCTGCACATATCAATTTTGCAAAATAATTCTGAAAAATTATCAAATAACTTCCAAAAATTACGAAATTAAATATGGGCAGACTAGGACACTAAATAGACTCTGGGAACTGATAAAAATTGAAAAAGAACAAAAATAACTATTTTTAGTCTAATTTCTAACAAACCGGTAATTAAATACTAAAACTGAATATAAATCAATCTAAAATTATAACTATTCCAAAAATCAAAATCTAAACTATCTAAAATTACCTAGACACTCCTAAAAGACTATACTTTTGGGGGGGGTCGTTTGAAATTATATGGTAACCAAAAAAATGAAACAAAAATTAACAAACAAACCAAGTTAACTATAAGCAACAAATAATTATCAAAGTTATCAAATTTATCAAGGATACTTAGTATAATCTCAATTCACCATGCAAATTAATATTTATCATCAATACACAAATTACTTTCATTCATGAGTTAAACTGTAGAAGACATCCACCAGCGGTTCTTCCCCGTTTTTCCTTAGATTCTAGTTTAATTAGGTCCAACCCTAATGTAAACCCTACTAATTTGATAACCCTTACACCAGCACAAGAATTTAATCAAACTAGAGCATTACGTACTAGAAAAACATCATCTAACGCTTTGTAATTAATTTACCAGCAAATCGATTTAACAAAGATCTATAACGATTACCTAATTAAAAGAGATGGATTTGAGCTATCCATGATTAATTAGGGTAACACTAATACTTAAAAGACGATAACTTTTACGTATTAAAGCCCTTTAAACTATCATATGAATTCGTATTAGACTAACTAGCATGCATTCTAATTAATATAATACGAATATTCATGAACGATAAATATTAATCGCTATAGAATCATAAATATAAATCAACTAGACAATAAAGTATGAAACTTGTTTCAAAATAATTAATTTAGCATGGTTTCAAATAAATTATACTAAGCACAAAGGAATTACTCACTCATATTAGAAATTAAATTACACACTTTAACTAAATAATTCATGTTTAATTAATGACTAAACTCAGCAAAATCAAGCCAAATAAGAAAAATAAAAGAAACGGAAGCAGTAGCACACTTCTACTCAGTATGATGGATGAATGACGAAGATGGTGATCGATGATGATGATGGGGCTATGGCATGTAGAGAAGCGTGGGATGATAAGGATGCTAGGATGTGCGTTACTGGGTGGAGAGATTGAAGATGATGATGACTTATGGAAGATGATGTGTGGCTGACGGTGAATTGAAGAAGCTGAAGATGATATATGATGAGGCTGAGGTTTCTAGGGTTAGGCCTGTCGTGTGATTAGTGAAGCTGCGATGGGGTTTTTATAGTGTA